>CM077148.1:31583404-31810594 GCA_039583875.1 Platanthera guangdongensis | reverse complement strand
CCTTCTCTCCACCTCTCTGGATAAGTGTCTCGGATTAATCCCACTGCATGATCATCTCATGAAAAGGAAGCAACGGCCACAATTTCAGCTGAATAGTTAAACAAAACGATATCGCCGCGCGATATCGGCGATCGTCTGGCGATAGCGATATTAACCGCCTTGACCCTAGTCAACCACCGTTCTTCGGCCACCGTCCGACCATCCGCCTTGACCATGTGTGGTGATACCGCCACACATGGCGGTATCACCCAGCAATACCCAATGTCGTCACGTGATAGCTCACTCGACGATACGCCGAAAGCGTCGAGTGCGTTGAGTCTACTCAACGATTCGTTGAAAGCGTGGAGTGCGTTGAGTGGTATCGCCGCGCGATACCCACTATCGTCACGCGGTAGTCCCTACTCAACGATTCTTCGCGTTTACTCAACGCTCAAAAGCGTCGAGTGTTATTGCTATCGTCAGCGACACCCACTATCGCCCGGCGATAGCTACCAACAGTTTTGTTTCCATTTTTGGGGTGTTACATGCGCCGTCGCATGTTCAAGTCTTTTTGATCTAGAAGATATTTCAGGCTATTGTGGTCAGTGAAGATCTCCACTTTCGCACCGTACACATAGTGTTGCCACAACTTCAACGCAAAAATTACAGCCGCCAACTCTAAGTCATGGACGGGATAACTCCTCCCATGAAGCTTCAACTGTCTAGATCCAAAGGCTATCACACTGCTATGTTGCACTAGCACGCAACCCAAATAGCAACCTAACGCGTCACTGAAAATCTGAAATCTCTTAGTCACTTTAGGAAGACTTAGTATTGGAGTTGACATCAACCTTTCCTTCAGGGTATCAAACGCTTGATTGCACTTCTGAGTCCACACAAATTTCTGGTCCTTACGAGTCAGAGCAGTGAGGGGCAGAGTTATCAGCGAAAAATTTTCCATAAATCTTCTATAGTACCCGGCTAGTCCCAGGAAACTCCTGACTTCCGCCACGGTGCTCAGAACTGGCCAATCTCTGATGGCCTCAACTTTCGCTGGATCCACCGCCACCCCATCACCACTAATCACATTACCCAAAAATGTCACCTTCTCCAACCAGAACTCGTACTTCGAGAACTTTGCATACAGTCGGTTCTCTCTCAAAGTCCACAAGACTACTCTTAGATGAGTCTCATGCTCCGCCTCTGATTTGGAGTATACCAAGATATCATCGATGAAGACGACCACAAACGAGTCTAAGTACTCTGGAAACACTCGCTTCATCAAATCCATGAACACCGATGACGCGTTCGTCAACCAGAACGACATCACTGAGAACTCGAAGTGGTCATACCTCGTACCAAAAGCTGTCTTGGGCATGTTCTCATCTCGAATCCGCAACTAATAGTACCATGACTGCAGGTCCAACTTAGAGTACACCATCGAGGCACCGACCCTACCAACTGTCCGAACAGGTCATCTATCCGTGGGATCAGACACTTATTCTTGACGGTTAGTTTATTCAACTCCTGGTAGTCTCAGTTATCAAAGGCGCAAAGCGCACCAAGGAGGCAAAGGGCCCTTGGAGCCTAGGCGCAGGTGCGCGTCTGAAGCGCGTGAGGGGCAAAAATTGGGGAAAAAGAAAATTGAGCGAATTGGGCGCCCAATTCGCTGAAATTGAGCGAATTGGGCACTCAATTCGCTGAAATTGAGCGAATTGGGCGCTCAATTCGCTCAATTGGGTTAGTTCTCTCCTATCAAGTTGGTATAAGAGCCCTTTTGGAATTGGGTTAGTTCTCTTCTATCAAGTTAGTATAAGAGCTCATATTTTCCAATATTCTATCTAAACACGTGAGAATTGATATAAGTACATGATAGTCATAATTGATGCATACAAAGTGCAACTCAAATAAAAAACTATAACACGTAATATAAAGTTGACGGAGATAAATAAATTTAGGGTAAAAATTTTTGTACTTTTTGAACACCCATGATCAACCTCTCTTGAATTAACAATATAGCATGTCTTCCACTCAGCTAATGAATGACCAAATCCCTCCATGAAACACAAAGAACGTATTAGAATCAAACATTCAAGCATAATAAAATGAGATCATTTTTTGAAGGCAACATAAATAAATCAACCAAGTCAGCAATCATAATCTACCAAATCAACATTGCAATTTTTCGCACCAAAAAACAAACCTAAGCTACCAAGTCAACAATCATAAACTTTAAACAAATGTGCAAGAAAATAACATATCACGGCGATCACGCCATCACTCATTGTCTGAATCAATAAAGGTTTCATTTATTTCACTAAAATTTTCTTCTTTTTCATTGAACTCAGCTTCATCTTCATCCTCGGCATCATCTGTACGCATTGTTGGAGTAGGTGCCTTCTTCTTAGATGTGCTCCCTTGTCAGCTACCATCTTCCCTTTAGATAAGCGCGTGGAATAGATGTCTTCTTCTACTCTGCTGGCCCTTGCTAATGCACCACAGGTCAATAATTCGTCATCAAAAACTATATCATCATCCTTCTCAACCTCCTCATCTTCCTTCATTTTTCTCATCAATCATTCATTGTTATCGTCAATATCTTTCAGCGAGATCGGATCAATACGATCACGTGAATCATATCGCTGACGCAAGGCACGATTGTATTTTACAAATACTAAATCATTTAAGCATTGTTGTGCTAGTCGATTTCTTTTTTTGTTATGCACATGCAACATAATAAATAAATAATTAATCGTATAATAATATAAATTAATATTTACATACTTGTTCAAAAAAATTCATACATGCTCAAAAAAACTCTAGTTGCGCTCACATCCGGATGAACTGCAAGTGAGACTTAAAACTTTTACTGTAAATTTAGTCAAATCAGGAGTATCAGCTTCATAAGATTGCCACCATTCAGCTGCCCCAAAAAATAAATATCAAGAAATTAATGAATCATTTTTATTAAATAAATTATTTGTTTGAAACTTGAAATAATATTTAATTAACTAACCTGGGGACTTTGTTTTTCTATGACGAACTGCAAATTGCATTACAAATAAACCTTCAGCATTTCTATATAAACTTAGTTGATCCATAATTATATCTTGAATTTCAGGACTTGGAATGATTTTTTGCATTGTTTGATATAAATCCCTCATGACTTTTCCATCTAAAGTCATTTCAGGGTTTGAATAAAAGAATTTTGGATTTAAATAATGCGCCGCCGCATGCAATGGTCGATGAAGCTAATTTTCCCATCTTTTGTCAACAATCGCAAAGACTTCTTTATATTTTTCCTTTTTCCCATTGAAAGAATTTATGATTGTCTCTTTTGTTCTATCCATAACCTCATAGATATAACTCATAGCCAGTCTTTTCTCCCCATCTACCAATCTTAGTACCCGAACTAAAGGTCCGAAAATCTTCAAAATGTACACAATAATACTTCAGAAAGAGACCATGTATATAATGATCTATACTTGCTTACCTCATGTTTCCTTTGCCCACTTACTTGATGTCCACTCAGGTGAAGTGAACATCTTCTATAGATTTGTCATCTGCTTATGAATGCGCTGAAGAGAAAGAAATGAAGTTGCAAACTTAGTAACAACAGATCTAACAAGCTCCACTTGTCCTGTGAAGCTCCTTAGCATGTTGACTAGTCCAGGCCGAACATAAATATAACTGTTGATGCTGATTGCTCTTTTAATTGTTCTACTAATGCTTGACATCTTTCCAATATCCTCCGACATTAAGTCGATGCAATGGGCGGCACACGGTGTCCAATATAAATGTGGTCGTTTTGCTTCCAATAATTTTCTTATTTCATAATAAACACATTTATTTAATTTCAATATATGACATTAAAATTAAATAAATATTAAAAGAGGATGATTAACAACATATTTACCTGCTAATATATTATTGCTTGCACTATCAGTAACAACTTGAACAACATTAGCCTCTCCAACACGTTTCACTACTCTATCAAGCAATTCAAACATCATCTCTCCAGTCTTTGCGTAATCAGATGTATCAGCAGATTCCAGTAAAAATGTACCTTTTGGTAAATTTACCAAAAAATTTATAAGTGTTCTCTGTTTCTTATATGTCCATTCGTCTGTCATGATAGAACATCCAAACAACATCCACTCATCCTCATAGTTCTTCATCATCTTCTGTACTTCAGTTACTTCATTATTCAACAAAGACACGCGAACTTCATGATAACTGGGTGGTTTCAATCCAACCCCAAACTGGCCAATGGATTCTATCATCACTGCAATACAACGGTAGGTAACCGCATTAAAAGGAATAGATGCATCATACATTCATTGAGCTATATGCTTGCAAGCCCTCCCTCTAAGTTCCTCTTTACATGTTTCGTTGATTGAAGTTTGCTTCATTTGCTGATTTTGGCCTTTTGTTTCATTTTTTTCTTAATATTAGATGCAAAAAAACATTCATCGGTCCTTTAGTCCTAGACTTTTTATGGCCACCGCTTGGACCGCATCCATGAATCTTCGCACCGACGTCATTCATATCCTCATCGCTTCCAAAGGTATCTACATCTGCAAAATCCGAGAATGCTTGTTTTTCTGTAATGCTTACAGCCATTTCTTTTGCATATAGTCTTGAATTCCTATTCATACATGTTGTGGGCATTTGGGACAGACTTTGGTATTTCTAAATCCCCCCACTAGATGTTGTTTCGCACGATAAATTCCATCCTTTGTGACTTTCTCACAGAAAATGCAAATTAAATCATTTTTATTAGTGACAGATGTCTGCTGCACATACTTCCAACCAAGATCAATCCTAGATTGGACACTGGATGAACCAGATCCACTCGCGTCCATTTCTAGCTATTAAAACATTTTACAAAAAATTTATTACATAGAACAGAATAATTAGTGAAAACTGTAGCATTCAGTTCACTGTTTTACAGTGAACTGGGAAGCCCAGTTCACCTTTTACAGTGAACTGGAGCTGCCCAGTTCACTGTAAAACAGTGAACTGGAGCACAGTTAACAGTGAACTGGAGCACAGTTCACTGTTACAGTGAACTGTGCTTCCACTATGACTATGCTATAAGGCTAGAACAGAAGAGAGCAGCCAAAATAATTACTTGAACTGGGCTTTCACTATGTGTCTATGCTAGAACATAAGAGAGCAGCCGGAAAACATGACAGCCAGAAAAAAACAGCCGGAAAAATCTTCAAACGACAGTCAACATGCAAGAAGAAGAAGGAATGGAGTGAGAAGAAGTTACCAAAAGTGGCGGCGGTCGGCGAGCGAAAGAAGAGCGGCGAACGGAAGAGGAGCGGCGACAGGAGCGGAGCGACAACTGGAGCGGAGATTTCAACCCTAACCTGAATCGGCGTGATGCGTGAATCGGGAAAATGAGGCCAAGCTTCTTTATAAAGATAACCGGGCCTAGACCGATTCTATTCTAGGAGAGCCTAACTAGTGCCTGAAAGGCCCGCAAGGCGCGCGCGCCCGAGCCAATTCGCCTGCCTCGCCCAGGTTCGGGCGCTACTCCGTGCGCCTGGTGCGCCCGGCGCCTCAGGCGCGCCTTGATAACTTAGCTGGTAGTCTATGCACAACTGCATACTACTATCTTTCTTCTTCACGAATAGCACGGAGGCGCTCCATAGCGAAGAGCTGGGTCTAATGTACCCCTGCTCCAACAGTTCCTACAACTGCACCTTGAGCTCGGCCAACTCCTTCGGTGTTATCCTAAAAGGAGGATGTGACACCGCTTTGGCTTCTGGAACTAACTCAATCGAGAAATCGATCTACCGTCGAGGAGGTGCTCTAGGGAGCTAATCGGGAAACACATCCTCGAATTCTGTCACTACCGGCACTTCTCCAAGTGATAACTTAGAAAGTCGAACTTCCAATAATGCTACTAAAGCTACTCCTCCCTGGTTAACTGCCCGCACCAACTGCATGGCCGAAATCAGGGAACAGACCACTCCACTGAGGCCCTCAAATTTGACATCTTCCTTTCCTTCGCATCTCAGGGTCACCACCTTAGATAAGCAGTCAATACTGGCGCGCTGCTCTGCCAGCCAGTCCATCCCCAAGATCACATCGAACTCGGCTAACGGTAGAACCGCTGTTAGCAACAGGAAGTCAACTCCGTCTAAACTCCAACCAATGCGCCCTTTCGTCCCGATGGTCATGAAAGACCCATTGGGCATGCGCACCCTAAGCTCTGCGTCCGCCGAAAAGGGGCTCGACTTCAATTCTCCGGATAAAGTTTTCCGCAAGAAAGGAGTGCGACGCTCCCTATCAAACAGTACCCTAACGGAGTAACCGGAAACTAGCACGAAGCCTAAAACGCAGGCAATACACAAAAAAGTCTCGAAAGTCTAAAGCCAATAAACAAACTTAAACTTTCTCATTACTGTCACCACATCGGGTTGTCAAATCGTTTCCTGCTGCCCAAGGTTGTAAGCCCTTGGCTGCACGGGTTGGAAACGTGACGCGCTCGACTCCGCCATCTTTCCTTTCTCCGCAACGCTGGGACCGGAACGCACGGACTGCTCCTGCCTTGGCTCCTGCTCAGCGCCACCCTCGGTACAGAAATGAGTTATGTGGTCTGGCTTGCAACACATGTAGCACGATGGTGGTCCCTTGAAGCGAGAACCCCTAGACGTCGTACTGTTCTTCTCCCATGACTTGAAAGGATGGGGCTTCTTCTTCCACTTACTCCCTTCAGACTTCACTTGCGATTGAGAAGGCTTTCCTTCTCCCTGTTTAACTGCAAGCCCCTTACGACGTTGGGTTCGTTCTATGTCACTTTCCAACGTCCTGCTTGCCTCAATCAACTCGTTGAAGCCCACATTTTTCATAGCTATTAGGGGTTGCCTCAAGTTCTCTCTCAACCCATAGTAGAAGAGATTGTCCCTCTCTTCATCGTCGGTCATGGTCGTTCCAGCATAACGACCCAATCGAGTAAACTCCTGAACGTACTCATCCACAGTCTTGTCTCGTTGCACCAAGTGCAAAAACTATCTCGGAAGGGCTAACCTTGTCGACGAAGGGATATACTTTTTCAAGAAGGCATTCTCGAACTCTTCTATGGACGGGGTGCGTCCAGGAAACTGGCAGCCGCTATGACTCACCCACCACAACTTAGAATCACCTTCTAACATGAAGGTCGCAAACTCAGACTGTTTCTCCTCTGGCGTCTCTGTCGCCCTCAGCATTTCTTGAATCCTCGCCCACCAGTCCTCTGCATCGGAAGACGTGCCGACTCCCTTGAATGTTGGAGGATGGAAACTCAGAAAATACTTCATTTGTCGGTCTCCCTGCTCGACGACCACTCTCTCAACCAACGGCTCTGTTGGCCTGCCTCCTCCGCCTGGTATGACTGGTGCCACATTCGGGGTAACTGGAGTCGTTACCTGTGCAACAGGGGTCACAACTTGCGCCGCCGCAGCAGCTTGGGCCGCTACCATTGTTTTTGCAAGCATGCGGCAGAAAACGGTCGGGGTTACACCCATGCCCATCGGACCTGCAGCAGTAGCACTGCTCGCTGAAGGCTCCTCTTGCGGCCTCGACGTCCCCGCCTCGTCGCTTGCACCCTTAGCAAAAGCAAGGTAAAACAAGAATCAGCTTCTATCGCAAAACTTAAACACAAGGACACTCACGGTCCCACGATACTCCTATGTGTATAACTTCTTAACAAGATCTGATTACAACAAATCGTCACTAAATCTTACCTTGGACACTAACCTCCCTCTGATATCAAATTGCAATGCCTCCCCTGTAATGACCGTATAATATGAGTCCGGCCGGGGTCTCACAACATACAGACTCCACAGCTTAAGCATTATAAGATGATATAAAACTACCCAACTCAAAACTCGGACTAAAAACAGCAGAAACAAATAACAATACTAAAGTTATTCACCATCACAGGAGTATCAAAACGGCATTAATGCCTTACAACAAGCATGAGTCCCAAGTCTGAAACAATAACAAACAAAGTAATGTGCTTTAGCACTCCTAGGCTCTTCGGCATGCAAGCCGGATTACAGTTCATGGAGCAAAGCACTTGACAAACAAGCAAATAACAGAAAGTTCACTTCATGAGCTTAGGCCTTTTTGGCCGGCAAGCTTGCTCCCGCTTGCAATCCTTGCCCTGTAAAAGTTTGTTGTAACGTGCGTCAGCAAAGGCTGACCTCAACTATGTAACCAACACATCTCCACCCGGTCGTCCCTAGCGGAGGGAACTCAATCATCCTGCAGGTCGGCACATCGTATGCAAGTATACATGGACTTAAAAAGTAATAAAACAGGTTTGGATGTCTCATACAACAGACATTTTTTATGTTTAGCAGGTAAAATAAAGGGGCCTACAATGCAGCATTTATGCAATACTGGGTTTCACCCAAGGCACACTAAAGCGCATGAATCTACCACATCATAACGCATCATCAAATGGGTACTTCCAATTTCCCCATCGGCATTCAAGCCGCAAACACACGGGTACTTTCGATTTCCCCTAACGGCATACAAACTGCCACACGGAACTTGTCAAGGCCCCACCAGCTCGTGGGTCTCAAAACCCGGGCTTGCCTGCAAGCTCTAAGTTCTTATGTCAGGATTCCGTCTCACAAACAACAAACTGATACTAATAACCATTGCTTGACCCTAACCGCTCGTAGGCTTCATCGTCCAGGCTTCTCCAAAGCTTTGCGTTCTCATCAGTTTCACAGAAAGGGACTTCCCTCGCCGGGACACTCTCCAAAAATGACTTGCACGCACGGGCCAGCCAGCCAACCACAGAGACAAAGCCGCGCCTTAGCACATCACAATCAATAGTCTTTCCCACCCAAATCCACCATTCGTACTCACAATAAAATAAGTGGGGTAACCACATCACAAACGGCATCTTGCCGCAAATGGATTTCTAGCAAAATCCTTAAGACTCGTTATGCAACATCACCGAGTCAGACTAACGGTCGCGACTACGATTTCACCCACAATGCCTAATCCACTAGCATGACGGATTTCTAGTGCAATATCATGTCGGGGACGGACACAATCGACTCGGTGGCTCCTCTTAAACCAGACAATTTGAACCCGTCTCATTTGAGAGATCCGGTGCTTAAAGCTTGAAAGAAATCAAGAATAAAAATGGATGTCATGTGCGCATCCTAAATACCGAGAGGAGAAGTGTCGTTACCTTACGACTTCTTTTCCTAGCAATGGAAAACTTGATTTGCATGGATGAAAATATGCGTCTTCAAGTTCTATCCACGGATCTGGCCTCTGATCAAAGAAAGGTCTTCTTTTTCCTCCTCCAAACTCTCTCTCAAACCATAACTCTTTCTCAAAATGAGATGAAATGAGGGTTTAGAACGTTTCAGCCTTTTTATGCCCTTTGGACGGAGGGTCCTGGGCCATAGTATCGATTCCTAAGAGAAATCGGATGGCTAACAAGCCAAACGACGGAACTGCTCTCGTGCGCTATCACCGGGCGGTAACTACCTACCGCGCCGCGGTAGCTTCCCGAGCGCTCCGCCAAAAAATAATGTCGCACTATCGTCGGCAGTAAGAATAACGCTGCGCGGTAACTCACTCAACGCCTACCACTTAACGCCTCCACTCAACGTCTGTCACTCAACGCTCTCAACGCCAGGCTACCGCCGAGCGGTAGCTAACTAACGTCGCGCGCTAGTACTCAACGCTTGGTTTTAATGAAACAAGGTTATCGTCGGGCGATAGCTACCTATCGTCGCGCGATAGCTTCCTGAGGCTCGAGCTCTGGAAAATTTGGGGTGTTACAGATGCTCTGGCGAAGCATATCGACACACTGCCGCTCAATCTCATCCTTCGGTAGAAATGGATAGCGGTAGGGGCGGATAACTACCGGAGCGGTGTTAGGAAGAAGGAAAATGGGTGGTCCCGGCGGCGCGAGGGAGGAAGCCTGGTGGGTCCGTGGTGTCACGGTACTCGTGAAGACGAAATGAAAGATACTGTTTCACTGCGGGTTCAGGCTGGAGGGAAAAAAATGTAGCACAAATCAGCAGTCGGACGACCATGCCAAACCGTCAAGTCCCACAAGATAGGGCCCTCCAAATACCACAAGATAGGGCCGAGGGAACGCAGCCAACGCATCCCTAACACCGCTTCGAATCCCTATAAGCCGATGACGAAGAAGTTAACATGAGAACGATAGTACTCCACAATGATAGGAATGATCCAGCAAACCCAGATGGAGGTCATGGCGGCGTCATTAGGCACAGCCATACTACAACGACTGCGGCTGGTAATGGAAAGCTGGAGCCGTTGGGCAGTGAGATCGCTGATGAAGCTGTGTGTGCTGCCTGTGTCCATGAGCGTGAGGAGGTGGCGACCCGCCACGGTGATGGGTATCTACACTGTGTCCCCGGAGTGGGACTCAACATGGCATGCAAAGAGATCGCAGGGTACCCTGACTCGTCATCCCGGCTTCCTCATCCGAGGGATCGTCAACCTCAAGCCAAAAAGGTGCTTGCATCAGTGCCCATGACCATAGGCCTCATCACAGTTGAAGCAAAGGCCCTTCACATGGCGTTCAGCCATCTCCTGTGTCGATAGATGCCGAATGGTGGAGGGGTGCTCCCCATCCCAAGCCCTGCTCGAGCCGCCGCTGGAGAGTGGTTGGGACTAACTATAACTGCGGAAGGAACTCTCACAACTACAGGGCCCCAAATGGGGACGATCCATCAGGATGCGCTTCTCGTAAAGACGAGCCAGGCCCATGGCCATAGTAAATCCGGTGGATTCTAAAACTTGACGTCCATTCGAAGTCGCTCGTGTAAGCCTGCAGTGAAGAAAGCCACCTGGTGTGCCACTGGAATCGACGGGGCTTGGGCGAGAAGCACATGGAACTGCTATAAGCAGTAATCGATGGATCCCGACTGCTTCAGGGAGATCAGGTCCCCGATGGGGTTGTTGCGGAGCGGGGGACCAAAACGTAGGCTGCATTGGACCTTGAACTTGTCCCAAGTAAGGTGGGGCTTCTCCCATTGAAGTTGAGATAACCACAGTTGTGTCGAACCAATGAGGTGGAAGAAGGCCACACCTAGCCAATCCTCCCACGGGGTACGCTGCGAGGCAAAGAATTGTTCACAACGAGTCAGCCGATATTTAGGGGCATGCATGTTGTGGCAAGCTCGAAAGATGGATGTTCTAGATCGATCAGATGCTGCGATGAGCGTAAAGCTACACTGTATGTGTTAGTGTCGATCAACAACAACGCTACTGGTGGATATGGAAGTTGTTGCGAGCTAGTGGAATAGCAGTGGTGCAACCACTTTAAAAAAAATAAATATTTCCATTGTGATGTTAGTAGGACTGTTTGAATGGGCTGCACAAAAAGTAGTTGTCCACCAATCTCAAATCGTGGAGCCCAACAAACCCTAAATGCCCTATGTGATTTTTCTTTGAAAAATTTAAAAAGGTAAATAATTAATATCAATTTTTTCCTGACATGCAAATTGGGCCTAGCTCAAGATAGGATTACCTGCTTTAATACTTGCTTGCATTTCCAAAGGCTAAACCCACCATATATGTTGGGAAAATAAGTCCCAACAAAAGACCAAAAAGCACCCTCAGTTAGGCTTAACAAAAATAAGGTTAAAATGGTAAACATGTGTTGGGTACATTGGTTTAAATGTACCTGATTTGAAGAAGCCTCACCCAACTCAATGATATACATCAAAATGTATTTGATGTATTTTGAGTTCACTTGTGCAGGTTAAGTATTTACAGGAAAGAAGGAAAAGTTTTTAAGTCCATGTGTCGACACCCAGAGGGAAAGTGTCGACACTTAAGAAGACTTGTGTCGACACTCAGGCAAGCAGTGTCGACACTTGGAGTCATTGTGTCGACACCAGGGATGCAGAGTCGACACCAGACAGAAAGTGTCGACACAAGGAGCTGTGTCGACACTCAGTGAAGAAAAGTGCAGTGAAGCAGTGTCGACACTTAGCAGTTGTGTCGACACCCAGTGAAACTGTGTCTACATCAGCAGAGACCAAGTATAAGTGTCGACACCCAGAACAATGTGTCGACACACAACAGAAGAGTCAACACTTGAAGAAAGTGTCGACACAAGAAAGAATGTGTCGACATTCAGCTGAAGACTCAATACTTGAAGAAAGTGTCGACACAAGCAGCTGTGTCGACACTTAGAAAAGATCAGCAAAGTTCAACAAAATATTCTAAGTACAAGTGTCGACACTAAGGGGATGTGTCGACACTCAGCTGAAGTCTCAACAGAAGAAGAATGTGTCGACACAAGGAGCTGTGTCGACACTCAGCAAGTATCAACACTGAAGACATGTGTCGACACCAAGAAGCAATGTCGACACTGACAAGTTCAACACATGAAGATGTATCGACACAAAGGTGTTGTGTCGACACTTAGAAGAATTCAGCAAAATACTGAAGTACAAGGACTTGTGTCGACACACATTATCAGTGTTGACACATGAAGGAGAAGCAGTGTCGAGATATAAAATCTACAACACAAGGAGTTGTGTCGACACTTTGTAGGATTGTGTCGACACTTAGTCAACTTGTGTCGACACTTGGTCTATAAGTGTCGACACTTTAAGACAGACAGTCTCGACACTTCCAAACAGTTACAGAATTTTCAACAACTGACTGGATGACTTGACAGCTGTCATTCCAGCCGGTCTACGCACTTGTCAGAGTTGTCAGAAATCAGTTATGAACCGGACCAGCCGGTTACTATGAAGAAGGCCTATAAATAGGCTTATACTGTCTACAGAAGATGATTGATTGAGTGATTAGAAGATCAACACATCAAGTAATACAAAGAAGATCTAGCTATCAAGTGAAGATCTAAGAAGTTGGAGAGAGAGAGCTCCATCCAAGAAATCAGCCGTTGGAACTAGGCTGAGAAGAAGGGTTCAGATTGTTCTAAATCTTAAGAAGCAGAGATCAAGGATCAACTGCAGAAGAGGTCAATCTTATTGAGTTCTACATTCAAGAAGCTTTGAAGAAAGTCAAGTCAGATTGATTTCAGCTGAGTTCTTCCAAGAACTCTTCAAGAAACTCACAACTCTTCTCTCTTTTCTCTGAGTTGATGAGTTACAATTTTGTATTCATATTATCTTGTAGGATCCTTAGGGTTCTGAGTCTTTGTAAGCCTGTAATTATAAAGGCTGAGTGTAGGGCTTGAGTGCCTGAGTGTAGGAGATTTGGATCTCTGAGTGTAGGCCTATTGTGGCTGAGTGTAGGCTTTGGTGGCTGAGTGTAGGCCTTGGTGGCTGAGTGTAGGCTTTGTGAAGAAGCTGAGTTGTAAGGCCTTATGCCTGAGGTGTAGGAACCTAGTTTGGGGTTCTGAGATAGTGGAGAAGTTGGGCCGAATCTAGTACACTGCTAGATAGGCGAAGGGGGAAAGTAGATGTACCCAAACCTTGGGGAACCACTATAAAACTGTGTGTCTACTGTGTGCTGTTGAATTATGTGATTGCTGAATGTGTGATGTGATAAAGTAGCTAGAATTCTGTGATATTATCTGATTGTTGCCTAAAAAGTTAAAAAGATTCAAGACACCTATTCACCCCCCCTCTAGGTGTTTAGGTACAATATCTTTCAACATGCATTAAAAATACTATACAAAAAATAAAGATAGTTCAGGAGGGTGTCACTCGAGGCTCGCAGCGTTTGTACGTGATCCCCCAACGAGGATTCGTAACATTTCCACCCTGCTCGACATCAAGCTTGTCCTCAAGCTTGTCCTGTGGCTGTGGCGGAAGTTAAACTAAGGGCGCGGGTGGAGGCTCGCCGACAAAGGCCTTCAGCTGGGACACGTAAAAGACGTCATGAATCTGATCGTCAGCGGGAAGGAAGAGACGATAAGCCATATCCCCGATGCAATGCAGAATCTCGAAGGTCCCGAAGAATTTGGGCCCAGCTTCTTGTATGCTAACTTTGAGACGGTATACTGATGGTAGGGACAACATTTAAGCCATACTCAATCTCCGGGAGAGAATAACAACTCGCGGTGGCCCTAATTGTGGGCGGTCTCCATTCGTGCACGGTCCCGAAGAAGGTGATCACGAGCAAGGAGCAAAAGCTCTTTGTGCGTGCATAACTCGGTGTCGATGGAGACAGAGCGGGCACAGAACCTACCATAAGTAAGGAGGCGAGGAGGGATCCTGGTCGTAGATGAGGCTAAAAGGAGTGGTCTGAAGGGCCGTGTGATAGGAGGTATTGTAGCAATATTCTACCCATGGGAGCCAACGGGCCCAGTCCATGGGGCAGTCCCTTGTAAGGCAGCAGAGGTACATATCGAGCGTCCGGTTGATCACGTCGATCTGGCCATCCGACTGAGGATGGTAGGAGGAGGAGAGAGTCAGCTTAGTACCACATAGGGCGGATAGTTCCTGCCAAAACAGATATGTGAAGAACTTGTCCCTATCGGACACAATGCTCTTTAATACGTCGTGGAGACGGAACACCTGATCAAAGAAGGCACTAGAAACTGTGGGACCGGTAATAAGGCAGCTCATGGTAATGAAGTGGGCCACCTTGAAAAAGCGGTCGATGACCACGAAGATGATGGACTGGCCCTAGAAGGGGGCAGCCCTTCGATGAAGATCATTGGGATGTCAGCCCAAATCTGTGTCGGAACCGGAAGAGGTTGTAGGAACCCGGCGGGCGAAAGAGATTGTCTTGTTGTGTTGACAAATTAGGCAGGCGGCAATTAATATCTGGACACTCCATTTGAGTCTGTGCCAAAAGAACTTGGTGCGCACGCACTGAAAGGTCGTGGACGGTGGCTAGAATGTTCGGAATCAGCAGAGAGGTGTCCGACAAATAAAAGCGGTCCTTGTACAGAATGAGACCGTCACGGACTGTTCAGTAGAGAGGAAGGCGCCCCTCCTGAATCCGGATCCGAATATGGTCAAACAACGAACTATGTCCTACTATGCTCGACCAAATTTGGACGAGACTCAGTCAAGTATTGTTCGACCCGCTATTACAAACAATAACTTTGAGTTGAAGTCAAGCATCATCCAAATAATACAACAATATGTACAATTTGATGGCTTCAGGATGAAAATCACAATGCACATATTTTTAACTTTTTAGAAATATGCGTTACGTTTAAAATCAACGGGGTTTTCGATGATGTCATTCGGCTTAGGATATTTCCTTTTACATTACGTACTAAGGCTAAGCAGTGGTTAAGTTCTCTACCAAGAGGATCTATAACCACTTGGGCTCAAATGACAGAAAATTTTCCAACAAAATATTTTTTGCCCGCTAAAATGGCCAAGTTATGTAATGATATTACATATTTCTCTCAACTTGATACGAAAACATTATATAATACTTGGAATAATTTAGGAATTGCTTCGTCGATGCCCTCATCATGCAATCCCCGATTGGTTGCAAGTTCAAACCTTCTATAATGGCATCAATTCCCAAACAAGGCAACATATCGATGCAGTCGTTGGTGGAACGCTAAACAACAAAACACCGGCGGCCGCCCAAGAACTTATAAAAGGTATGGTCATGAAGTACACCTCGGTCTCGTCCTAATAAACCGGACGGGTTATACGAAGTTAATTCGGTCTCAAATCTTTCTATCCAGGTTGAGCTTCTAAATAAGAAAATAGAAGAGATGATTACTTCCTCTTCTACTCTTACCTGGGAATCTCCTACCATCGCCGAGCATGTGGATTACATGGATAATCCGAATCGGCCAACCTTTAATTCGGGTAATAATAATTTTGGAAATACTTATCACCCGGGTTTTAGGAGTCACCTCAACTTCTCTTGGAGCAATCCGAGGATTGCGGTCCGACCACCACACTATTCCACTAGGTTTTCTTCAACCACCAGCTCAAAAATCGCCTTCTCTTGAGGAGATTTTCACCAAATATGAGGCAAGTAACGATGCTAATATCTAGAATCTCACTGGATCAGTTATCAATTTGGATAACCAAATTAGGCAAATTGCAAAGATGCTCTCCGATCGTGAACAAGGAGCATTACCGGGCAATACGGATCCCAACCCAAAGGAGCAAGCAAAGGTCAACACGCTACGGAGCGGGAAGGAGGTAACTACTCCAACAAAGCCGGTTGAAGAGACGTAACAATTTCTACATCTTCTCCTCCTCCTAAAGTTGATATTGAAAATAAAATTAAAGAATTTCAACTGTCTCTTCCCTATATATCAAAATTGAAGAAAGACCGGATGGACGAGCATTATGGTAAATTTTAGAAATGTTTAAGCAAATTCATATAAATTTACCGTTTTGCAAATCAATAGCGCAAATGTCAAAGTATGCAAAGTACCTCAAGGATATTTTGTCCAATAAAAAGAAACTTGAGGATATTTCCACCGTTCAGTTGAACGCAGAATGTTCGGCGGTTTTGCTTAATAAATTGCCTAAGAAATTAACCGATCCGGGTAGTGTCTCTATTTTATGCTTATTTGGCGATTTATTAGTCAGACATGCGTTAGCCGATCTATGCGTCTCTATTAATTTGATTTCTTATTCTCTATTTAAGAAATTAGGATTGGGAGAGCCCAATCCAACAAGAATGACCATCCAATTGGCGGACCGGTCAATTAAATACTCCATGGGTATTATCGAGGATGTTCTTGTCAATGTTGATAAATTTATCTTTCCAGTAGATTTCGTCATCATCAACATAGAAGAGGACACTGAGGTTCCACTTATTCTTAGTCGCCATTTTTTCCACCTCATGCGCTATAATAGATGTTAGTACCGGTAAATTTTTCCTTGAGTCGGAGATGAAAAAGTAACATTTACTATCAATTCGTCTACGAAATATACGCTTTAGAATGACGACCCGTGTTTCTTTTTGGAGGCTTCACCCGATTAAGACTCCGCTTTATTTTTTGAAATTATTTTACCATCTATTTTTCATGAAGAAAATTTTGAAAATCCAGATTTAAATGCCCATGACAATAATGATGATGATTTGATCACTCACGCACCTATTTTTGAAATATTAGAATTAGGTGTTGATCGTTTTAAAACCTCTTATGAAGAACCTCCAACTTTTGAATTGAAATAATTGTCAGATCATTTAGAATATTTATTTCTACCGGAGAATTCAAAATTCTCATTATTGTGTCAGCATTTTTATTTGATGATGAAAAGTTAAAATTATTAAACATTCTAAAAATTCATCGCAGCGCAATTGCATGGAAGATAACAGATTTGAAAGAGATTAATCCCTCCTTTTGTACGCATAAAATCCTTTTAGAGGAAAATTCACGTAGAACAATTCAACCTCAACGTCACTTAAACCCTAACATGAAGGAGGTAGTTAAGGCGGAGGTGATCAAACTATTAGATGTGGGCATCATCTATTCAATTTTGAATGGCACTTGAGTTATTCTGATCCAAGTAGTGTCAAAGAAAGGAGGATTAACGTTAGTGCCGAATGATAAAAACGAGTTAATCCCTACTCGAACCGTTACCGGATGGCAGGTTTGCATTGAGTATCGCAAATTAAATGATGCGACCCGGAAGGATGATTTTTCTTTACCGTTCCTCGATCAAATCCTTGAACGATTATCTGGGCATTCCATTTATTGTTGTCTTGACGGTGTCTCGGGATACTTCCAAATCCCGATAGCGCCCGAGGACCAAGAGAAGACAACCTTCACATGTCTGTTTGGCACCTTTGCCCATCAGAGGATGTCATTTAGGTTGTGTGACGCGTCGTTAACCTTTCTAAGGTGCATGCTAGCGATCTTTGACGAGCTAGTGGAGAAAATAATGGAAGTCTTCATGGAAGATTTCTCCATTTTCGGAGATTCGTTTGATTTATGTTTGAATAACCTTCTCGTGTTCTCCAAAGATGTGAGAACGCTAATTTAGTGTTAAATTGGAAAAAGTGGCACATTATGGTACGAGAAGGTTTAGTGCTATGACATAAAATTTCAAGTAAGGACATAGAGGTGGACAAGGCTAAGATAGAGACTATAGAAAAGTTACCTCCCCCTTGTAACGTGAAGGCCGTACGTAGTTTTCTTAGGCATGACGGCTTTATCGCCGGTTTATAACAGATTTTTCTAAAATTACCAAGCCCTTACAGACCTTTTAGAAAAAGATGCCCCATTTATTTTTGATGAAAATTGCTTGCATGCTTTTTATAGATAAGGAAAAATTAATAAACGGGCCGATCGTGATTGCTCCCAATTGGGATCTTCCGTTCGAAATTATGTGCGACGCTAGTAGCTTTGTCGTGAGTGTGGTCTTAGGACAAAACATCAATAAAAATTTGCATCACATTTATTATGCAAACAAAACTCTAATCGCACAAGAGAATTACAGTACCACTGAGGAATTATTAGTCGTTATTTTTGTTTTCGATAAATTTCACTCTTATCTCACTTTGTCTAAAATTATTGTTTTCACCAATCATTCGACGCGATATTTACTAACAAAAACATATGTGAAATCAAGATTGATTAGATGAATTTTACTCCTCCAAAAATTTGAATTGGAAATACGAGATAAAAGGGGGGCGGAAAATTTAGCGGCGGATCACCTCTCTCGGTTGGAGAATCCCAATTCAGAGGAGCTTGTAGAGGAGGATATCAATGATACTTTTCTTGAGGAGCGCCTCCTAGCAATTCCTAAGGCAATAACTCTCCTCACCCCTTCGTTCGCCGATTTCGCAAACTACCTTTTTGCGAAATTTCTACCAAAGGAATTTTCTTATCAAGAAAAGAAAAAAATTCTTTATCAATTTGAAATTTTCTTTTGGAGGATCCATTTCTCTTTAGAGTTTGTACGAATCAAGTGGTGCGACGATGTGTTTTTCATGAGGGCGCCCAAATTCTAAAGCATTATCACGAGGGACTCGCTGGTGAGCACTATAAAGCGAATCAAACGGCAAGAAAAGTACTTGAAGCAGGCTTTTATTGTCCGAGCATCTTCAAGGATGCTCATGCACATATAAGTCATTGTTAACAATGACAACGCTCCGGTAATATTTCTCGCCTCGATGAAATGTCGTTAAATTCATTTTTAGAAATAGAGGCTTTTGATTTATGGGAGATCAACTTTGTCGGCCCGCTACCCAATTCTTATGGTAAACGTTATATTTTGGTAGCGGTCGACTACGTGTCGCGGTGGGCGGAAGCACAAGCTCTTCCTACCAATGATGCCCGAGTCGTGAATCAATTTCTCAAAAAACTCTTTTCATGATTTGGAGCACCGCGGGCAATAGTGAGTGATAAGGGAACTCACTTTTGTAACGCCCAATTCGCCAAAGTTTTATCTAAATATGACGTTACACATAAGTTAGCCCCCCTATCACCCTCAAACAAGTAGCCAAGTAGAAGTAGTTAAGCGGGAAATTAAACGCATTTTTAGAAAAAAAACGGTCTCTATTAATAGAAAGGATTGCTCGGCAAAACTCGACGATGCTTTTTGGTTCTATCAGACAGCGTACAAGACCGTGTTACGTTCCCGAGATTGCGAGCGCATAGACGGTCGGTGGAGAGGGAAGTCCCGGAGATGGGAGGAAGAAACTTTCCTCGATCCCTTGGGCGCAATGGTGGAGAAGTGGAGGAGGATCTCCTTACCGCAAGGAGGCGGCTGCTCGGCAAGGGGAGATCGGCGAGGGTGCGGCGGCTAGGGCAAGCGGACTTCGGAACCGAACGGGTGAGGGGAAAGTAAGAGATAGAGAGAGAAAAAAATTAAGAGAGAGAGGAGAATTTGATTTAATTTCTTCTTGTCATTTCCCATCACAAACTCCACCTATAAAGTGGATAACAAAGGTTCAACCCAAAATATCAAATGTCCTCCTCATAAGGCTTAAGCATGAGGATTAAAATACTTAATAGGAATAAAATAACAAAATACGCCGCGACGGTCTAGGCGGTTGTTACGCGAGGCTCGCGGTGCTTGTACGTCTTTCCCCAACGAGGATCCGTAACATCTCCCTGCTCGTCATCAAGCTTGTCCTCAAGCTTGTGCGGTGGTGGTGGTGGCAATGGAACCAAGGGTGCTGTAGGAGGGTCGCCCACGAATGGCTTAAGCTGCGATACATGAAATACATCGTGGATTTGTGCGTCGTCGTCGAGTCGGAGACGGTAGGCCACGTCCCCAATGCGGTGGAGAATCTCGAAGGGTCCAAAGAACTTAGGCCCCAGCTTCTTGGAGGCTCCCTTAGAGACGGTGGTCTGACGGTAGGGCCGGCGTTTTAGCCAAACCCAATCCCCGGGAGCAAAGAATAACTCGCGATGGTGGCGGTTGTAGTTGGCCTCCATCCGGGTTTTGGCCTGAAGTAGGCGAGCCCGAGCGAGGCGCAATATCTCATCCCGCGTGCGGAGCTCGGTGTCGATGGCGGTGGAGCGGGCCGATCCAGCAACATAAGTGAGGAGGCGGGGTGGATCCCGACCGTAAATCAGGTGGAAAGGAGTGGTCTGGAGGGCGGTGTGGTAGGACGTGTTGTAACAGAACTCTACCCATGGTAACCACTGGGCCCAATCCTTTGGCCGGTCTACCGTGAGGCAACGCAAGTACATCTCGAGCGTCCTGTTGACCACCTCGGTCTGACCGTCTGACTGTGGGTGGTAGGCTGAAGAAAGTGCTAGCTTGGTGTCACATAGGTCAAACAACTCTTGCCAAAACTGAGATGTGAAAACCTTGTCGCGGTCAGAAATGATGTTCTCCGGGATCCCGTGATGGCGAAACACCCGATCAAAGAAAACACGGGCCACGGTGGGACCTGTAATGGGGCGGCTCATGGCAATAAAATGGGCCCCCTTAGAGAAGCGATCAACCACCACCAAAATAGCAGAATATCCTCGGGAAGAAGGCAGTCCCTCGATGAAATCCATGGAGATATCGGCCCATATATGTGTCGGTACGGGCGGAGGATGTAGTAGGCCGGCTGGAGAGAGAGAGACTCTGTCTTGCTGCGCTGTCAGATGCGCAGGCCGCGAGGTGAGACTGAACACTGCGCTTGATGCCCGTCCAGAAGAATTCGATGTGGAGGCGCTGAAGGGTCTTGTGGATGCCTTCGTGAGTACGGTCGTGAACGGCCGCTAGAATGTCGGCGACCAAAGGAGAAGTGGCCGGTAAGTAAAAGCGACCCTTGTAGTGAATCAGACCATCGCGAACTGCCCAACATGGAGGCAAGCGCCCTTCCTGGATGTGGCGTTGTAGCTCGCTGAGTGTCGGTGTGTCATCGATCTCCTGGAGGAGGCGGGGAAGAACCAAGGAGGACGGCTCGGACACGGCATAAAGAGAGGCCTCGGGTGAGTCACGGCGAGAAAGAGAGTCGTCCGCACGGTTCAAGTGGCCGGCCTTGTATTCCACCCAAAAATCGTAGCCCAAGAGACGGCTCACCCAGCGTTGTTGTGGCACGGTCGTCAATCGTTGCTCCAGCAAGTACTTAAGGATGAAGTGGTAGGTACGGACCAAGAAGGTACGACCCCATAAATAGGGACGCCAGTGATGGACGGCCTTGGCCAGGCCGATAAGCTCCTGCTCGTGGAGAGCCGTTTTACGGCTAAAATAAGCTATCGGGTGGCCTCCCTGCTGAAGTACCGCGCCGCAACCATGCTCTGATGCATCGCATTCCACCGAAAATTCCTTCTCAAAATCGGGTAGCTGGAGGACTGGTGCCGAGACTAAGGCCTGCTGCAGTGCTCGAAATGCCTCCAAGGCGGTGGCGTCCCACGTGAAATACTGGCGGCGTAGGAGAGACAACAAGGGTGCGGCTGGCGGCCGGATCGGGTGCGGGCAGCAGGGAAAGGCGCTGCGCGGTGCGGGACGACCCGGATCGGGGCTCGGTGCAGCGGTGGAGTGGAGCGGCGGCGACGAGAGGCGGTCAGCGGCCGGTGGAAGGACCGGTGGCTCTGATACCAAGATGTTACGTTCCTGAGATTGCGAGCGCGTAGACAGTCGGTGGAGAGGGAAGTCCCAGAGATGGGAGGAAGAAGCTTTCCTCGATCCTTTGGGCGCAATGGTGGAGAAGTGGAGGAGGATCTCCTTACCGCAAGGAGGCGGCTGCTCGGCAAGGGGAGATTGGCGAGGGTGCGGCGGCTAGGGCAAGCGGACTTCAGAACCGAACGGGTGAGGGGAAGTAAGAGAGAGAGAAAAAAATTAAGAGAGAAAGAGGAGAATTTGATTTAATTTCTTCTTGTCATTTCCCATCACAAACTCCACCTATAAAGTGGATAACAAACGTCCAACCCAAAATATCAAATGTCCTCCTCATAAGGCTTAAACATGAGGATTAAAATACTTAATAGGAAATAAAATAACAAAGATACGCCGCGACGGTCTAGGCGATTGTTACGCGAGGCTCGCGGCGCTTGTACGTCTTTCCCCAACGAGGATCCGTAACAGACCGCTAGCAGTTTGTACGCCGTATCGATTGATCTATAGGAAAGCATGTCATTTGCCGATCGAGCTAGATCACGGTGCCTTTTGGGAGCTTAAGTTTCTTAATTTAGATGAGAATTTATCCCATGAGCTCCGCAAGTTCCAACATAACGAGCTCGATGAGTGGCGCTCTTTTGCTTATGAAAATAACAAATTATATAAGGAGCGCACAAAGGTATATCACGATAAGAAACTAAAGCACCAAAAATCCTTCAAATCGGGGGACCAAGTCTTCCTTTATAATTCACGTCTACGTCTTTTTCCGAGTAAGCTTAAGTCTTGTTGGTCCGGCCCCTTTATTGTCAAGGAGATTTGGCCCTACGGGACCGTCCTAATCTCTCATCTGGAAAAAGGCGAATTTAAGGTGAATGGGCACCGGCTAAAAATCATTTTATCCGGCGATAATCTTAATGAACACAAGGAGGAAATTCTCCTCCCTAACCCTTAACTGGCACCCATTATGATCGATCTCACCGACCATAAACAAAGCGCTCTTGTGACCATAAGAATTGGGTAGCGTGCGGACTCATACTCTCTCTAACGCGACCATTCGAAATCAGATCGGTCACTTGTCTATATAGCTCATCATGCTCTTTCGGACTCATGCGATGATGGGGTATGTAATGTAGGCTAACTCCTGGGATGACATCGATGCAATGTTGTATATCCCTCATCGGGGGTAGCTGATCGGGCAACTCCTCCGGCACAATCTCAGAGAATTCATCAATGAGAGGAGGCACCATACTAGGGATGTCTAAAGTAGTAGGAGTGGAATTGAGACCGTACAACATATAAACAACATCACTATCCTTCATGTCCTCCTTGAATTGGGACTCAGTCAGTAACATGGTGGTGGAGGGAAAGAATATCGCAAAGACAGTGGTAGAAGGGTGTGAAGTCCTCTCTGGGGCTTTGAGAACAAGACTATTCTTCTGGGGGAGGAGAACAATCTTACGTCCATTGCGCTCGAAGGAGTGAGAGCTCTTTACATCGTCGTGAACAATGCATCTATTGCACTGTCAAGCTCGTCCTAATAGAATGTAACAAACCTCAATAGTAGCAACATGACATCATACTGCATCCTGATACGTACTACTACTACCTATGGAAAACTCTACGAGGCACTGGTGTGTAATAGGAATGGTTGTACTGCTAGTGACCTATGACAAACTGTATGCTTTTCCTAAGAACTGTGTCTTCAACTTTAACTTATCAACCATGCGTTGAGAAACAAAGTTTTTCATACTACCGCTATCTATGATGATGGATCAGAACTGTCCCTGTATGCGAGCGGTGGTGCGAAAAATATTGTTACTCAACCAGTCGTCGTCAGCGGGAGTCTTAGGGGTTAGGATACTATGATGGAGAATATATACTAATTGATTGGGTTGCTCTCCCTCAATTTCACACTCACTCTCTAACTCAGTCTCAGGGGTCAAGTCAGTCTGGGAGTCACTAAGAAATACGCCATACTTAGGTTTTGATCCACTCTCAGAATCAATGACGGCGACGACGTGGCGTCGCGGACACTCATAAAATTTATGGCCCGACTCCATACACATAAAACAATGAAACGTCCCAGACTGAGGTCTAGTGCATATAACTTCCTTGCCTCTAGTGGCGGGGCAGGAAGTGTTGGGGTACTCGTGGGTACTGTCAGTGGAGAGGATCCGATAGTCCTGTCAGCAGGTATATAAGTGTGAGCCGCAGGGTGACGATCTGTGGATCTGACTCCAGCTGTTCGTTTTTGTGAGGACTCTACTCTACGGGCACGATCGAAATCTCTCCGAGGTCCTTATAGTCGAATAGTTCTAATTGGTCTCTAATGGAATATCGTAACTCATTCAGATAACGGGAGACGATCATATCATCATCATCTCGGAGGTCGAGGCGAGACTGGAGTACTATGAACTCATTTGTGTACTCATCCACTGACATTTTGTCTTGTCGTAGATTGTGGAATCTACGATGGAGGTTTTGCAAATAGTCGGGGGTACATATCGCTTTCAAAGTTGTGTTTTAAATTCCTCCCACGTGGTGATGGGGGGCATGCCTAAATTAAACTGAGACCTCTCTAGTTGTCCCCACCAAACTAGTGTGGATCCTTTTAACCTAAGAGTAGTGTATTCAACTTGCTTAGCTTGGGGCAATTGCTTCCTAGCCAGGAAACGATCCATCCTTTCACGCCACTCTAAACAACTCTCGGGTTCTGATCGCCCTTCGAAGTCACCCACATCCAACTTGATTCTCATATCCCAGCGGGATTGGCGATGTGGTTCGCTATGTATTTTCGGGTCAGGGTGTGCAAGTTCTAGCGGTCTAGGGTTAGGGTCGATTTTGACCACTGGGGCGGGTGTTGGGTTTATGTGCATTGGTTGCTTCGATATTATTAACCGAAGTGTGCAACTCATTCATGCATGTGTGACACTACCCACATTAGCGGTGAAAGTTTCGACCGTTTTCATTAAATCGCTCGTGTTGAGCCAAATCCCTGAGACACGCGTTTTTCCATTGAAAACAACTTGATTGTAATTTTTTCTTCAAAATATTTTAGATGCTTTAAAAAAATATTCAAATATTTTAATATATTTTTTTTTTATTTTATTTTTTTTGTTAATAAAAGGAGGTCCCGAGTGGGAGGAAAATAAATCATTATTATTATTTTAAATTTTAAAAACTCAAAAATAAAAAAGTTGATTTTTTTTAAAGAAAACCGGATCGATCGTTTCACTATAGGAGTGAAATGATTACCTCTGATGCCAAACTGATGTGATCTCAATTTAGGGTTTCAAAAATCAAATAATTTTAATCAAATTATTTATTTGTTATAAATCAAAAGCTATGATTTTATATTTTTTTAACGAAAAATAAGTGGGGTTTTAATTTTGAAAGAGAGAGGGTCGAGCGGCCAAATCGGATTACATGCACAAATCAGACTCGTCGCCTTGAGCTTTAAGAGATTCGTTATTTTCGCTCGGATGGAACTTCACAAGTATTTGTTTGAATCGAACCATCCACGGGATTACACGGCCACAAACATAAAATTTACGGACAACAATTTATGGATAAATGGTATTAATAGTAATGAGAACGCAGAGGCAAGCTCAGGGATTATTTAAGTGAACAACATAAATTTATGCTAATGCAAGGGAGCAAACGAGTATACCCAAGCAAACGGCGACGAAGTGTTATTCCATCCAAGTCCTCCACGCATAGGAAAAAGGTTCTCCTGAAGTATTATTTGGATGTCGTCTGGATCAGCAGCCGGAAGGGAAGCCAAAGCCGCGGCGTTGATTGATTGTCAGGCCCCAGATAGAATTTATGAAGTCGACGACACCCGATGAGTGCGTTACGAACGACTGTGGAGGCGGCGGTTCGAGATCAACGGAAGCGGCGAACGCGGATCTAAGCCCTGACGGCTGGAAGTTAGCGGAACTGGGGGACGTGTTAGGCGCGTGGCGGAACAGTCTGGCGGAAGTCTCCTCTGGGCGCGGCGGTTGCGGGCCTGGCGGTGTTAGGGCACGGAGGGTCTGACCGACAATTAGCAGGAATCTTATTTTGGCTTCCCGCCCTGTCCGATCCGGCCTCCTTCTTTTCCCGATTGATCTTTATAAGGCTGATAGGCCCTCTGTCAAAATATTATCGCCAAAAGTAATAACACTCCAGATATTGCTAGCTTTGATTCTTCACGGGATTTGTTTCCTAATCATTTTTTCCTATTCATGCCCTCAAGGTGAATTTTCCAAACGTTAGTATTGCTACAGAAATTGTCATCACCGTGATAGTGGCATGATTACTATGTGTCGTAGGGTCATGTGCAAAACTGACTAAGATCGGGTGGATCCTTGGTTCGTCCTGGGATGAACAATTATCTTCCTAACTATGTTCATTTAGTATTTGTAACTTTTAGTTTAGTTGAAAAAATAGTTTTTATTAGTCTTAAGGCCTTGTTTAGTAAACTTAAGGATCTCCAGGATATTGGAATAATTTGAGCCAGGCAGGCACCTTCGGTGTTCACCTCCTCTCACCTTCACTGCTATCTTTCCATCACCGTCGTCAATACCTTTCCCTTCCTCCTGGTTCAGCATAGTAAACAAATGGACAGATCTGTCTATTTCAGTTCAAGTCCATTTGAATAAGAGAATCTTCTTGTTAGGAAGAATTATGTGTTAAATTTTCTCAACGTGGTCAGCAAGATAGCTCAAACGCCAAATTAATATCTTCGGAACTACCCAGTTCTCACGTTGAACCAGCGGAACCCAAGGATCAAAGGTTACACTCAACAAACAATGGAAGCACAAGCAGGTCTTTTATACATTCACTTTTTTACAATCCGAGGCATACATAGCGAGACATGATTTCGCTAGTATAACAGCTGTAAACAGAAAGCACCAAAAAACAAGCCAGGCGGACAGCACCGGAGTCCGCCGAGACCGCGAGGTCGCCGAGGTCGCCGAGTCCGCTGAAATCGCCCAAGCTATGCTGCAATCCGCCGAATAGCCACGGAGTCCGCCGAAGCCGCGAGGCCGCGCGGGCACACCGTTATTCGCCTCCTGCTGAACCTGAACTGAGGAACACTCCTACCCGCCTGAAGCCGGCGGACAGGTTATTGAAGCTGGCAAAGATGAGACAGAACTGACAAGCCGCAGAGCGACCTCCTGCTGAGTCCGCAGAGACCGCACACTTCCAAGCACTTGACCGAAGTCACAGCCAAACTCCTGGCTCCTTGAAGCTATCCGCGCGACCTGCACACAGCAAACCGTCAGCCTGAAACAATCCGCGCGGACTGACAAACACAGACCGCAGCTCCTTGCACACTCCAACTTACTGTTCACTCAAGTTACTTAGGTTACTGTAAAAGTGTCAGGGGGGTCCTATTTATAGGCAGGGTGAGGAGTGTGGTCACCGCCCAAGAGATAGCGACACCGCCCCAGCCCGCGCGATAGCAAACCTCCGTCCGCTGAGTCCGCAAGGACTTAGCCGGATATCAAGGAAAAAACCGCCAGGAGCAGACAACCATTGGCGAACTCTCTCCAGTCCGCCCAAGCTATGCGGACAAGGCATCAGCCCGCAAAGCTCCAACCACTGCAGGACAGCAACCCCCGTCAATGGCAGTCCGCACCAACCCGAGGCAGTCCGCAAGACTCACACCTCAATCCGCCACAAGTCCACGACCAAAGGCAGACAGCAACAGTCCGCCCGGTCACAGCGGACTTGGCGGATACGGCGGACACCATGAACTTGACACAAAGTGTGACCAAGTCCAAAACCATCAAGGGCCAGTGCGAGCATGGCGGACACAAACCCCCGTCCGCCAAACACCCTAGCGCAGACCGCCACCAGTCCGCGAGCACCTCGCACTCCTGTCCAACGCAGCAGCCTCCTCCCGGACTCCAAACACCAGTCCGCCAACCGGTCTCCACAGCAAGACATCTGCTGTAACACCAAAACTTGACAAGGCCTCAGCCAAGCTCTGAGCCCAGTCCGCAACAGCCAATACCGCGGACACATCAGTCCGCAAGCTTCCCGCGGACATGAGCCAACCCGCCTATCAGCACAAGCTTGCATCCGCGGCCACTGAGCAATGCACCAGTCCGCAAGCCTCCATCCGCTCAGGCCGCTCCTTGGCAAAGCCAATCAGCAAACATCCTATCCGCAGACACCAGGCCGCATAGTCCGCGGACTCCATGCAACAACCCGCTCAGAAGACAGCCGGCTTCCCACTAGACCTACCACCAGGCCGCACATAACAGTCCGCCTAGTCCGCCTAGTCCGCCAATGCTGTCCGCCCAGGCCGCCCGGCCTGTCCTGTCACCCACTTCCACTTCACAAAATTCAACACTCCCCCTTGAAGTGGGAAGTGGTGACCAAGCCCAGCAAGCTGCGCAAGCGTTCAAAGGGCCCCTTCGTCAGTGGCTTCGTGAAGATGTCAGCAAGATTATCTTCACTCCGAACATGCCCGACCAGCAGAGACCCTTCCAACACCTTCTCCCTGATGAAGTGGTGATCAATCTCTATATGCTTGGTCCTGGCGTGACACACTGGATTGTTTACCAGTTTGAGAGCACTCTCATTGTCACCCCAGAGTAAAGTAGGCCCTTGCACTTCTTCATGAACATCCTCTATAAGTCTCCTCAACCAAACGGCTTCCCGAGCAGCCAAGGCCGAAGCCTTATACTCCGCCTCCGTGGTTGAAACCGACACCGAGTCCTGCTTCTTGCTACACCACGAGATGCTAGCTGAACCGCAAGTGAACACATAACCTGAAGTAGACCTTCGATCATCCGAATCACCGTCATAGTCAGCATCCGTGTACCCGAGCAACGCAAACTCCGCGTCCCTTCTATAGAGGAGTCCCATGTCAGAAGAAGCCTTGACATACTTCAGAATTCCCTTTGCCGCCACTAGATGAGATTGTCTTGGTTCAGCCATATACCGACTTACTCGGCCAACAGCATAAGCTATATCCGGCCTTGTAATCGTCAGATAAATCAAGCTCCCAACAAGAGCCCTGAACACCAAGGGATCATGAAGAACCCTTCCCTCATCTCGTCGAAGCTTAAGCCCTGATTCCAGTGGAGTAGAGCACTTCTTCCCTTCGCCCATGCCGAACTGCTTCACAATACGATCAGCATACCCTTTCTGGCAAATGAGAACCCCGCACTCCTTCCTCTCCACTTCCAGACCAAGAAAGTGATGCAACTCTCCCAGGTCTTTCATCTTGAAGCGTATAACAAGCTCTGCCCTGAGCCTTGCTACTTCCTCCTCCGAATTCCCTGTGATGATCATGTCATCCACATACAGCAGGACCAAGACTCGTAGCTCTCCCTTCTTCTTGACGAACAAGCTTGAATCCGAGTTGGAAGCAAGGTATCCACAGAATTGCAAGTATTCTGCAATCTTCTCATACCACGCTCTAGGAGCTTGCTTCAACCCATAGAGAGCCTTCCTGAGTTTGCAGACATAGTCCGGATGCTTTTCAGAGACAAAACCAAGCGGCTGATCCATGAAGATGTCTTTGTCAATCTCTCCGTAAAGAAAGGCATTCTTCACATCGAGTTGCCACAACCTCCATCCCTTGCTAGCAGCCAAGGCGATCACCACTCTTACAGAAGTCATCTTCGCAACTGGACTGAATGTCTCCTCATAGTCTTCTCCATACTGCTGTGAGAATCCTCTTGCGACCAGGCGAGCCTTGAACCGATCAATGCTCCCATCAGCCTTCTTCTTCAACTTATACACTCACTTGCAAGTAACCGGAGTAATGCCATCAACCTTGGGCACGAGGTCCCAGGTTTCATTCTTCTTCAGAGCATCAATCTCTTCCTTCATGGCACCTTCCCACTCCTTCACTCCAGTGGCCTCGTTGAAGCTTGCAGGCTCTCGCTCATCCAGAGGACCTGCAAAAAAGCAGGAGACAAAGCTCACTGCATTCTCATCACAGTACCGAGCCGGTGGCTTAACCACCCTCTTCGATCTCCGAAGACACGACTCCTTGCTCACGGCTTCCGTTGCTTCTTCGGGCTCCACTCCTACCTGGGGCAAGCATTGAGCAGTGCTCCCCCTGCTTCCTGAGCCAGAAGGCTCAGCCTCGGAGTTCAAAGCAACAGGAGCTGCTGGTGAAACAGCAAGCTCCTCTTCCAAGCCTTCAGCAGCCACCACCGGTGCTTCATCAACCTTGCTACTTCCGGTAAGCTCCACCGAGCCACCTCCATATGACGTCAGCTCGTCAAAGACAACATCTCTTGACACCACGAACTTCTTCGTCACAGGGTCCATGCATTTTCATCCCTTCTTTCGCTCATCATAGCCAACAAAGACAAGTTTTCTTGCCTTCGCATCCAGCTTTGTCCGTGAAGCATCCGGGACATGCACGTAGCAAGTTGAACCGAACACCCGAAGGTGTCCCACACTCGGCTTCTCTTTCAGCAACAGCTCAACAGGAGTCTTCATGTTGATAGGGCTGAGTGGCATCCGGTTGATAACATAAGCAGCACAAGACATTCCCTCCGCCCAAAAGGACCTTGGGATATCTTTCGCATGAAGCCAGCATTTGCAGGTCTCCGTCAGATGACGGATCTTCCGCTCCGCCACCCCATTTTGTTGTGGAGTGTGAGCACAAGTAAGCTCTCGTTGGATCCCGTGCTTCCTGCAGAAGATAGAAAACTCGGAGGAGACAACTCACCCCTGTTATCAGTTCTAAACTTCTTAATCCGCAAGCCAAGCCGGCCTTCTACCAACTCCTTGAACTCCACGAACAAACGGAAGGCTTCCGACTTCTCCTTTAAGAAGTACACTCAAGTATACCTTGAGTAGTCATCAACCAAGACAAGCATGTATCTGCTTCCACCAAGGCTGGCAGTAACCGTCGGTCCCATCAGGTCGTCATGAATACACTCCAATGGTCTCTTGCTCCTTGTTTGTGATTTATCAAACGGAAGGCGATGTGTCTTACCGTATTGACAGCCCGCACAAACATGCCCATCACCAAAGGAGGACAACTTTGGCAACCCCCTCACCAGACTTCTACTAGCCATCGCCTTCAGCTTGTCCATGCCAACATGCCCCAGCCTCTCATGTCACATAGCAGCACTATCATTGGCCCTCATTCTATCAACATAAGCACTGGTGGAAAGAACAAACAAGTTCTTCGCCATCCTCCCAACATGAGCAACATCAGCCTTCACCGCTGATACGTTGCGAAGGAATCTCACGTCTGTTGGCCCAAACAGAACGTGATACCCAGCGTCCACCGCATTGGTCATCGAGAAGAGGTTCTTCTTCATGCCCGGTACGTGATACACACTCCTTGACGTGAGTGGCCCCTGATCACTACCCAAAGACACGACTCCCTCCTTCTCTACTGCATAAACAGTATTATCAGCAGTGATAATAGCTTCATTACCTGAGTAAGGCTGCATGGAGGTGAACTTTGATTTGTCTCCGGTGAGGTGATGACCACACCCGGAGTCCACGATCCACTCGCTGTTGAAGTCCTCAGCAGACAAGGCCCGGACACAAGTGCCCGTCATAAAAGCTCCGCCCCATCCTGCTTCTTCACTTCTCGAGCAAGCTTCCTCCTTTCCCACAGCATGCCCAGGCTGCAGTTTGACCTTGCAGTCCCGCTTGAAGTGCCCTCGCTGATGACACCGGTAGCACTTCAGGTTCTTCTTCCAGTCCTTAGGAGCATTGCTCCTCTCCGGCGGATATGAAGTTGAAGTCTCCTTCTCACCAGCGGCCTGCACCTTCTTCTTCTTCTTCCCTTCCCATCCTTTCTTCTTGCCTGAGAAGAGAGCTTCGCTGCCTTCCTGATTCAGGTTCACTCCAGCCATCTGCCTTGCTAAGCTCTCCTGCGAGGCAAGCAGATTTTTCAGCTCAAGCAACGACGGCTGAGTAGCCCACCCTTGAACAGATGTAACAAAGGCCACATACTCCTTCCGCAAGCCGCGGATAATGTGTCTTTTCATCTTAGCCTCAGAGATAGGCTCATCAGGATCCAGTGCCGACAGCTCAGCGCACAAGCTCTTCATCTTTAAGAAGTACTTGGAGATGGAAAGGTCTCCCTGAGTTGCCCTGGCCAACTCATTCTCTAGAAACTGAAGCCGCGCCACATTCTTCCTATTGAACAACTCATCAATGGTTGTCCAAATATTAGCAGCCGACTCACACCCAACAATGTGATCAAACAGTTCCGGAGACACGACTCTCTTCAGAATGAACTCCGCCTTAGCATTTGTTCTTCTCCAGAGCCTAACCTGCTCAGCAGTACCGAAAGCAGCAGTAACTTCCTGTCTGTCGTCACCACCGACGACTTCCCACAGCTCCTCGCCAAGAAGATAACTCTTCATGCACGACTTCAACTTCTTGAAGTTAGTCGGCGTTAAGAGTTCAATGTCAAGACCTCTTGCAAAACTCTCTTCCATTATAACACTTGTTGGCAACCTTTCAGAAGCTCCGAGCAACAACACAGGTTGATCACCACTCAGTCACTGAGTAACAACACTGGCTGACTTCCGCTCACGCAACTGAACCTCAGTAACCTGGCTCTGATACCATGTTAAATTTTCTCAACGTGGTCAGCAAGATAGCCCAAACGCCAAATTAATATCTTCGGAACTACCCAGTTCTCACGTTGAACCAGCGGAACCCAAGGATCAAAGGTTACACCCAACAAACAATGGAAGCACAAGCAGGTCTTTTATACATTCACTTCTTTACAATCCGAGGCATACATAGCGAGACATGATTTCGCTAGTATAACAGCTGTAAACAGAAAGCACTAAAAAACAAGCGGGGCGGACAGCACCGGAGTCCGCCGAGACCGCGAGGTCGCCGAGGTCGCCGAGTCCGCTGAAATCGCTCAAGCTATGCTGCAATCCGCCGAATAGCCACGGAGTCCGCCGAAGCCGCGAGGCCGCGCGGACACACCGTTATTCGCCTCCTGCTGAACCTGAACTGAGGAACACCCCTACCCGCCTGAAGCCGGCGGACAGGTTATTGAAGCTGGCAAAGATGAGACAGAACTGACAAGCCGCAGAGCGACCTCCTGCTGAGTCCGCAGAGACCGCACACTTCCAAGCACTTGACCGAAGTCACAGCCAAACTCCTGGCTCCTTGAAGCTATCCGCGCGACCTGCACACAGCAAACCGTCAGCCTGAAACAATCCGCGCGGACTGACAAACACAGACCGCAGCTCCTTGCACACCCCAACTTACTGTTCACTCAAGTTACTTAGGTTACTGTAGAAGTGTCAGGGGGGTCCTATTTATAGGCAGGGTGAGGAGTGTGGTCACCGCCCAAGAGATAGCGACACCGCCCCAGCCCGCGCGATAGCAAACCTCCGTCCGCTGAGTCCGCAAGGACTTAGCCGGATATCAAGGAAAAAACCGCCAGGAGCAGGCAACCATTGGCGAACTCTCTCCAGTCCGCCCAAGCTATGCGGACAAGGCATCAGCCCGCAAAGCTCCAACCACTGCAGGGCAGCAACCCCCGTCAATGGCAGTCCGCACCAACCCGAGGCAGTCCGCAAGACTCACACCTCAATCCGCCACAAGTCCACGACCAAAGGCAGACAGCAACAGTCCGCCCGGTCACAGCGGACTTGGCGGATACGGCGGACACCATGAACTTGACACAAAGTGTGACCAAGTCCAAAACCATCAAGGGCCAGTGCGAGCATGGCGGACACAAACTCCCATCCGCCAAACACCCTAGCGCAGAGCGCCACCAGCCCGCGAGCACCTCGCACTCCTGTCCAACGCAGCAGCCTCCTCCCGGACTCCAAACACCAGTCCGCCAACCGGTCTCCACAGCAAGACATCTGCTGTAACACCAAAACTTGACAAGGCCTCAGCCAAGCTCTGAGCCCAGTCTGCAACAGCCAATACCGCGGACACATCAGTCCGCAAGCTTCCCGCGGACATGAGCCAACCCGCCTATCAGCACAAGCTTGCATCCGCGGCCACTGAGCAATGCACCAGTCCGCAAGCCTCCATCCGCTCAGGCCGCTCCTTGGCAAAGCCAATCAGCAAACACCCTATCCGCAGACACCAGGCCGCATAGTCCGCGGACTCCATGCAACAACCCGCTCAGAAGACAGCCGGCTTCCCACTAGACCTACCACCAGGCCGCACATCACAGTCCGCCTAGTCCGCCTAGTCCGCCAATTCTGTCCGCCCAGGCCGCCCGGCCTGTCCTGTCACCCACTTCCACTTCACAAAATTCAACATTATGTTCGATTTGGTGATGTGAAAGATGAGTTGAAGTAAATTTATCTGAACACCATCTTTGCTAACCTAGAATAATGTACTCAATGAAGGCAAACACGTAGATTCTTACTCACAAAGAAAGAATCTGATCTATAATAAGATGTTTTAGGATGGCTAAAACTTGTACTTGATTGTTGTTTTTAAATAGAACTCTATGCAAATGAATTCAAGTGAATGTTTACCACTCTTGAGATAGAAAATAATAAACCCACATCCCTGTTTTTCCTTAAGTGTCTTTTTATATGCTTCCTTCCAACTCTATTGTTTTCAAGGTACTGTGAACTCGGGCAACAATCCTTCTGGTTCATAATAATTTTAATAAGAAAGTTTTGCATTGTAGTGTCGTTCAAAGATAGACAAAAGTTTTGTAGTTTGGTGTATGCTTGTTCTCATATGAACCATGATTTGCATGTAGTTAATACATACAATTTTTACCACCAAGAAGACTTCAGGTAATAATTTTAGTCGAGTATTCTTACATCTATTATAAAACATTATTTCATATACATCAATAGCTTTATCCTAAACTATTTTTGGGTCAGCTTTATGAACCTTCATTTTCCGCTCGTCCATTTGAAGGTCTGCTATGATATTAGACTTAGACTACATCTAAATTTTTGAACTTTCAATCGAAGTATCTTAGGTCTCGACCACTTATCCATCCTAATTCTTATGCATTGATTCTATCCACTTAATTTGTGCCTTTCTACCATCTGTTGTACATAAACAAATCACTTTTACCATTTGTTGTGCATATCCAAATCATATGAGCCCATGTTTATCTGATTTTCAAGAAGCATTTATGTCATGAAATATGATTTTTAACACACAATCATCTTCGCCAACCAAGCAAGTTGTGTTGGTGGCTCAATGCCGAGTAAGAACATGGATTTCATAAAAACTACAACTTTTTAGTGGGTAGGAAAAAGGTACAAGGAATGAGGAGTGGATAAAAGCATATCAGTTGAGGAAAATAACCACCTGAACTTGCTGAACAACTTCGTGCTCATCTGCATCAGCAAGAACTTGGATTTGGCTGGCCTTCAAGGCGTTCGAGAAAACTGCAAAAACGAACTAGTTCATATAACCCACTAGCCTTCTTGGTATAAGCAGCAAAAGAAGTGCAAAAGGTTTGTTTCCGAAGGAATACAAAGGTGATATTCTCCAAATCTGGGATTAGCCAAATGATGCCGAAGATTCTGGATATTCTCAGATGTTGGTCTTAGAAAATAAATTGTTTTCATATGTGCCATTGACTCTTTGGACATTGAATCCACTAGCTCTACCAAAAATACTTCCTTTTGGAGCAGTTCTGACTGTGAATAAGCAACACTAACAATGTTAACCTGCATCAAAAACCATTGAAGCACACAAATAAGATACACAAGTTGAGTTTCATTTACATTTTTTCCTAGGAACTCCAACAAGTATTTTTTATGAAGAAAAAGTAAGATGCAAATGGCCTTTTGTAGACTTGGCAGGCACTGTTAGCACGTCACCAATTTGTTTCATTATCTGCCAACATAAAACACAGAAATAGCCTCTCAGCTACATGGGTAAGGTTAAATACATTAATCCCACCAAAACCTGATCCGTGAGTCGCGACGCCGAAACCAATGAAGGTCCACACAGGCAAGGAAAAGAATGTCAAGACACGTGAGCAGGGAGTGATACAGGATGGGTGTGAAAGGGGGTGTGTGCGCTCTAACGGTACTCTAATGAGTGATACAAGTGTGTTGGTGTATGAGATCTTATATGGATGTGATGCACACCCAAAAGTCAACATTAATTGCAATAATTTCAGAAATTTTACAGAATTCTAAGGACATGCACTATCAAGATTAAGCTTTAGATCCAATAAATAAGTTCAAAATCAAAATTAAAGTAAGAGTGCATTGATCAAATACTCCACGAATGTCTTTCAAATAGCACAAAGATTAGACATTTTTACGAGATTTGTTAATCCCAATTTGTATGTTTTCAACAAAATATTCAATATCAAGTATTAGGTCTTCCAAATAATAATTTACATGAATAATTAATGCCAACACATAAAGTCTACTGCAGTTTTGAGTGCAAACAGCAGAACTGAGCGATTTCTTCACTGGAATCTCTGATTCCTGCACAAATTTGTACTTACCAAGGGATGGATTAACAATGGACTGACGTACGTCGAAGTAAAACACCCGAGGAAGCAAAAAGAAGGTGCAGGCCACGCTAATCAATCACTTTCAGTGCCTGGAGTTGCGTTTCTGCAAGCCTTGATATGCAGGGAGAGGCCAGTAACTGTTCTGGATGGCTGGACTCCGCACAGATGGTGTTGGTTCGGTCAGTGACCGGGAATCGGAAGGAGACCGACAACTACTATTGCAAGGGAGGAAGCTGGCGCTGGACATACAGTGGATCCTTGTTGAATGATGGCACAGGAAGGATACTCTACACGCTCAAACACTGGTGAGGCAAGGAGGGGCGCCAGAAGATTCTCCAGAGTCCTCCACAGTCCTCCACAAGTTCTGAAAGAAACATCGGAGTTTTTGTCTCCTCCAAGAAGGGCCGACAATTCACAGTGAAGCTTGAGATCGACCACGGAGGCTTTTGTTCTCGTCTATGAAGGGAGCGATCAAGGTAAGAGTGAGCACGTGGTTAACAGACAGTTACAGGCAATTTAGAGGGATTACAGGCGGTTTGGGGGATGAAGGCAGTTTTGGAGGAATAAACCGGCGGTTTTGATAACAAGGGGGTAGGGGAGGTCATAGGGAAAATAGAGGGATAAACTTTACTATGTGTTGCACCCACTATTATGCGGCGTCTCACCGCGAGGGATTACAAAATGAGGAAATCTCTTCAAAATTCTACAATGCCCTGAAATGAACTCCGTACACATTTATAAGAGACGCAAATCGGACGGCTATGATTGGCCGCTGGAATAAAAACTAAAACACACAAGATAACATGCGACAAAAATAAAACCAACACAGAAAATATCTCGTCGACGCTCTAAACGCGACGATGGGCTCGGATCATCCATATAATGACCCTAATCCCCCATCTTGCGAATGTAAACATGAATGGGCCCCCATGCGGGTTAGCACGAATCTGGACTATGTCCCCATCAATTCCACCCAATTTGAAAGCATTTGCCTTCGTAGAATGCAAAAGGTCTAGATGGTTGATAATGTGTTCGTAAGGTAGTGAAGTTGGTGTGAGTGGATCCACTGGTAGGTCGGTGTGGGTTGAAGATCAGTAGTAGAATAAAAAATGGGCTTAAGTAATCATGAGGTTCATAATATGGAACTAATTCCTTAACGTTAAAAACACGGTGGATTCTCATACTCCTGTGGATAAGCAATTTGTAGAGAAATGCAAGGGAGAAAAAAATAACCCAGAATTTTATTATTTTGTAAATACAAGAGTACATACACTTATATAGAGAGAAAGAGAGGGAGAGCTTTCTACATCTACAATGTGGGACTAAATAGAATATACATGGGCTTATACATGGGCTCCTCCTAATGGGCTTTTTCATTACATCTTAACACTCCCCCGCAAGTTGGAGCGTACAAGTCGTAAGCACTAAGCTTGGATAAGAACTGATGATATAATATCCGAGAGAGAGCTTTCGTGAGTATATCAACAACTTGTCCTGACGCAGCGACAAGCTCTAAGTCCAACTTCTTCGATTGAACTTTTTCCCGAATGAAGTGTCAGTCAACTTCAATATGCTTTGTTCGCTCATGCAATACAGGATTCTTGGCAATGTGTATGGCTGCTTGACTGTCACAGAAAAGAGTGGCCGGAGAGGAGAGTTTGAGGCCCAAGTCACTAAGAAGACCCTCAAGCCACGTGAGCTTAGAGACAACTGTTGTCATAGCACGGTACTTGGTCTCAGCAGAGGAGCGAGCAACAATCGACTGTTTGTTGCTACGCTAGGTAATAAGGTGTCCGCCAAGGTAGGTGCAAAAATCAGTCGTGGAAAGCCTATCATCAAGGGAACATGCGTAGTCCGCATCAGAATACGCAACAAGAGACAAAAACGAGGACGGTTTGTAAACAAGTCCTTGTCCTAGAGAAGTTTTCAAGTATCTGAGAATCCGCTCGACGGCTTGGAGATGAGATGTTCGAGGAGCATGCATAAATCGGCTCACAACCCCAACAGCGAATGAGATACCAGGTTGTGTAACCGTAAGATAGATTAGTTTCTCTACCAAGCGTCGGTAGTACTCTGGATTTGTTAGAGCAGGATCTGTTGGATCCCTAGTTTGGATTTGGTCTAAGATTCACTATTAGGTTTTGATTCATCATGTATAGCCTATGGTCAATTTGTTAGTTCTAAGGTTAAGGACAGTCTGACTAGGATTAGACATAATATGATCCAGCCTTGTGAAGACTTTAGAGATCAAAACTTAGAAGAAATCAGAGTTCAGATTATTAGTTCGAAGTTCTTCGAACTCAGCTCGACGATCGTCGATCGCAGATCGACAAACTCAGAATTCTTTATTTGAGTTGAGCTCGACGATATTCGAGCTCAGGTCGACGAACTCTGCTCCAGACAGATTTCTCAATTCGACGAATTTGGAGCTCAGAGAATGTCAGCTATTCTTAGGGACTTGGATTGCTGAGCTCAGGTCGACGAAGGGGATTTCTTAGCTCGACGAACTTGGAACTCCGGTCGACGAAATCTACCCTGAGGTCGACGAAATCTATTCAGAGCCTAAATGTTAAGTTTTCCATATTTCTGTTCCAAATTCATTTTATTCATTGGCAGTAATTCTCTGAGTAATTAATGCTCATATTCTCAAGAATATAGTTGTTCATGACAGCATTAATTATGAATTTCATCAGAGTTAATTACTTGCTTATTTCACTGGTACAGCTGGGGAAACTCATTAAAGACTATATTTCAGCCGTTTCAATTCTCAGAATCTAATCAGCAATTACTGCTTATAATTCAAAATTCAAAAGCAGAATGAGATAGCAGGATATAAAAGACAGATTCTTTTTCAGACGCTTAAGAGACACACAGAGAAACAAGATAGAAAAAATCTGAATAAATTCATTATGTCTTCATCATCAGCAAATCTTCTTAAAAGCTTTCACGAGACAATCAAAGAACAATTAGTCTGAAAGTCTGCTGGAGATCAACAACAAATCTGAAGACCTACACCCAGAGCAAAGCTCCAGTCTTCCTGAACATTTCAATATCTCAGGGGGAGCTTTGACACCAGCAATCCACTAAAGTCTTCTCTGTTGTTTGAGAAAGAGAAGACAGCATCACCTTCTTAACCTCCTGTATAAAGGGTTTATTAACTCACTTCAAAAGTTTTTGTTGGTTTTTGGGCACCTGATCAAAAGCCTAAAAGGTTGTCAGATATCCCTGCAAATAGATCTTGTGGTGACAGCGCACCTGAGCAAAAACCCGTGGTGGCAATCACCTGATCAAAAAACTGCTAGTGGATTCCTACCAGGGTGGTAGAAGAGTGGATGTACCCAGATTTGGGGAACCACTATAAATTCTTGTGTTGTTTGTGTGTTCATTCTTCTTGTTTTGTTGTGCTGTGGTTGTGTAGTTTAGCTTAATCCCTTTTTCATTTTATATAACTTCTATCACTAATTCTCTGATAAATTACAAAAACACCCAAAAGATTTTAAATCACTCTATTCACCCCCCCCCCTAGAATATATTAGATCTATCCTCTATCTTTCAATTAGTATCAGAGGTATACCATTTCTTTCAATTGGTATCAGAGGAAGGTCTATTTGGTTGTACAAGATAACACTTGAACCAACAGATCCTTCTAAGATCTAAAATTCTCTAGCATATTACTTATACCATGGCACAGAACAAGGACTATGTAAGCATCAGACCTCCAGTCTGCAACTTGAACAAGTTTGCTATCTAGCAGACAAGAATTAAATTATATATAAACTTTATTGATGAAGATATTTTTAATTCTATCTTGACAGGTCCACCAACTCCAGTGGCTACATCTACTGCAACTTTCAGCACTCATGTTGTTCCACCACCTGAGTGGATAGATGCACAAAAGAAGGTCAAAATAGCTGATGCCAAGGCCATGAACATTCTGCCTCAGACAATGTCAGATGACATTTTCCAGAAGGTGGCAGAGTGCACATCAGCTAAAGCCACCTGGGATTCCCTAAACCAGATGGTTGTTGGATCTACAGATGAAAGAAAAGACAGGGGATCTAATCTCATCTCCCAGTATGAAAACTTCAAGAAAGAAGAATCTGAGTCAGTGAATGACATGTATAATAGACTTATCTCCATTGTCAATGAGCTAAAAACCTTGGACAAGTACATAACCCTGACTGAGATCAATGACAAGATTCTCATGTGTTTCCCCAGCTCATGGGATTCCAGGATCTGGCCAATCAAGGAGGCCAGAAGTCTGAATGAGATCACTACTGAGTCTCTATTGGTAAACCTGGACATATCATTTCAGAGTGTCCAGAAAATAAGAATAAGGAGAAAACAAGAGAAAAGAAATCCAGAAGGCATTACAGCAAGCCCTCCTCCAATAAGTACAAAAGAAAGGACAAGTGCTTTGTTGCTGAAACCTGGAGTGATTCAGAAGAAGAATCCTCATCTTCCAGCTCAAGTGAAGAATAAGAGAAAGCAAAAGCAAGAGAAGTTTGCTTAATGGCTATCAATGCATCAGGCAGCCTTTCTGAAGATGAGCAATCTGAAAAAGAATCAGAATCTGAAGAGGATAAGATAATCTCTTCATTTGATTTTAATTCAGATAGCTTTAGAACTGAATTCAAACTATTATGTAAAGATTTGATTAATTCTGAAAAGGAAATTAAAATTCTCAAAGATAAGATAACTGAACAAGACAATCTTCTATCTGAAAATATTAAATTAAAGGATGAACTAACTATTGCAACTGAACAAATCATGTCACTAAAATCTGAATTAGCTGGGGCAAGGTAACTTGAAGAATCCCTAAATGGGAGAAGCATCAAGTTGATGGACATCACAAGCACAGTAAATGTCAGATTAAATGACAAGCTGGGCTTAGGTGCTTCATCAAGTCAACCTCATCTCCTTCAGAAAAATACTCTGTCAACCCCTATAAAATTTATAACAGAAAAGGATAAAGAAAAGCTAAATGAAGATAATCAACAAATTGAAGTCACTCAGAAGACCAAGAAAAAGAGAAAGAAAAATAAGAAATCTTATAAAAACTATGTTCAACAGGTTTTCGTCGAACTCAGATCGACGAAATACTTACAGTTCATCGAACTCCAATCGACGAACTCTAAACGCAGAATTCTCTTATAATTATTCGTCGAACTACGATCGACGAAACCAATACAGTTCTTCGAACTGTGATCGACGATATTGGGACACAGAAAATGAATACCTTCATTCTCTGAGCGGAGTTCGACGAACTCAGCCCTTTTCGTCGAACGCAAGTAGACGAACTTATCAAGAAAATTTCATCCCACCACAGAGGAACAGTGGTACCTGGATAGTGGATAATTCCACCAAGAAAATTTCATCCCCTAGGATATAAGAACCAACCTGAATATTCATATATCTCCAGTTTTAATTATAAAAAGAAACAAGAACCCAAGATAACATGTGTCAAGAATATCTAATCTGTTTAAATGCAGGTGAAAGACTATCCCACCACAGAGGAACAGTGGTACCTGGATAGTGGTTGTTCAAATCACATGACTGACAGCAAAAACAACCTAATCAACTATAAGTCGAAGCTAGGTCCAAAAGTAATATTTGGTGACTTCAACTATGGCCAAACTGAAGGCTATGGGAAGGTTAAAATTGGAGTTGTCACTTTCAGGAAGGTAGCATATGTAAGTGGACTGAAGCACAACCTTATATTCATAAGTCAATTATGTGATGAAAGGTTTCAAATATCATTTAATAAATCCTACTGTATTATTACTTCAGTAGATAACCAAGTTGTGTTAACTGGAAGTAGAGTAGGAAACATTTATGTAGTGAATTTTAAGTCTGCTAAGTCAGAAATATGTCTGTTTAATCAAACTAGCAACAACAATGAACTTTGGCATAAAAGATTAGGATATGTTAACTTAAAAAATATTGTCAAACTCTCTAGGGACAACCTTGTTAGAGGATTGTCTTCTTGCCCCTACAAGAAGGGAAGCCTTTGCAGGACTTGACAATTAGGCAAGCAAACCAAAAACAGTTTTAAGTCACTTAATAAGAGTGATTCACCTATGATTCTGTATTTGCTCCATATGGATCTTTTTGGACTCATTGTTGTACAGAGCCTGAGAGGGAAGTCTTATATCTTATTGATTATTGATGACTTCTCAAGGTTCACTTGGGTGTTGTTCTTGAGTAACAAGTCTGATAACTTTAAGATTCTTACAGATTTTCTTACGAGCATAAGAATTGAGTATTCTACTTCAGTTGCATTGATCAGAAGTGATCATGGTACTGAGTTTGAGTATCTTCTCATGCAAGAATTCTGTGAGAAGAACGTATCAGACATTGTTTCTCTGCTCCTAGAACTCCTCAACAAAATGGGGTAGCAGAAAGAAAAAAAATAGGACCCCGATTGAAGTTGCAGGCACATTACTTGCAGATGCTTACTTGTCACTATCCTTTTGGGCAGAGGCTGTAAGCACAGTAAATTATGTACTGAATAGGAGTCTGATACATAAGCTTAAGGAAAAGACTTCATATGAATTACTTAAAGGGAAGCAAGCTAAAGTAAATTACTTTAAAATTTTTGGTTATTTATGTTACATTCATAACAATGACAAGAAATATCTTAGAAAGCTTGAAGGCAAGGCTGCAATGAGAATTTTTCTAGGATATTCTCAAGTCAGTAAGGCATATAGGGTATAAAATAAATCTACTGTGAAAATAGAAGAGACTGTACATATAACATTTGATGAAATTAACATGTCTTGCAAGGAGAAAAATCTTTCTACTAGTGAAATTTTGCAGGTGCCACACTTGTGTGAGAAGTTGGATGAGTTAACCCTCACAAATAAGAGTGTTGCACATCTCTCTTCACATATAAATGAAGACAATGAAGATGAATACACTGAAGTGGATGTTGAACCAACAACAGCACTCATGATTCCACAAGAGGAATTAATTCCCCAAGCTGTTGCTAAACCAACTCCACCTACTGAGTTTGTCACACTTAGAGATCATCTTGTATCTCAAGTGATTGAAGACATGTCAGTAGGTGTGCAGACCAGGCATCAATTCAACTAAAACTTGATGCATGTCTGCTTCATATCTCAAAATGAGCCTCAATCCATAAAAGATGTTGAACAAGATCCACACTGGATTATTGCAATGTAAGAGGAGCTCAACCAGTTTGAGAGATGTAGAGTTTGGGATTTAGCTCCAAGACCCAAAAACTACCCAGTCATTGGAACTAAATGAGTATTCAGAAATAAACTAGATGCCCAAGGTATTATCATCAGGAACAAGGCAAGGCTAGTTGCACAAGGCTATAGACAAGAGGAAGACATTGACTATGACCAGACATTTGCACCTGTTGCAAGGCTGGAAGCAATCAGAATCTTCCTTGTTTATGCTGCCTACAAGAAGTTCAAAGTATATCAAATGGATGTCAATGGTGCATTCTTAAATGGTGAACTTAAAAAAGAGGTTTATGTTGAGCAACCACCAGGTTTTATTTCTCCAACTCATCATTCTTGTGTTTTTAAATTGCATAAGACTTTCTATGGTCTAAAGCAAGCTCCACGAGTTTGGTATGAAATCTTAGATAACTTTCTTCTAGAGCATAAATTCTCTAGGGGCATAGTAGATAGGACATTGTTCACTAGACATCATAAGAATCAAATCTTATTAGTACAAATTTATGTATATGACATTATTTTTGGTTCTACTGATTCCAAACTATGCAAGAGGTTCTCTGACCTAATGCATTCCAAGTTTGAAATGAATAGAATGGGTGAGCTCTCTTACTTCCTTGGCCTCCAAGTGAAGTAACTACCTGATGGCATCTTCATATCTCAGTCCAAGTATGTTAAGGAGCTAATCAAAAAGTTTGGAACGTCAGATGGCTCAGCAAAGAAAACACTCATGGTTTCTAATGTTGTGATTGACTCTGATGAACATGACAAGTCTGTTGATCAGAAACTATATAGAGGCATTGTTGGGTCCCTCTTATATCTCACAGCAAGTAGGTCAGACATAATATTTGCTACATGGCTTTGTGCAAGGTTCCAGGTGAACCCTAAAAAATCCCACCTTATTTTTTTTAAAAAGATTTTAAGATATATAAAGGATTGTCCTAGTCTAGTACTCTGGTATCCAACTAAGTCAGAGTTTGAGTTGACTAGATACTCAGATGCTGACTTTGCTGGATGTAGAGTGGACAGAAAAAGCACCTCAGGGACATGTTAGTTCTTTGGTGCTAGACTAGTGTCTTGATTTTGCAAAAAGCAGTCATCTGTGTCTACTTCAACTAAAGAAGCAGAATACATAGCAGCTAGCAGTTGTTGTTCCCAGATGCTGTAGGGGGAGGAGAAATAAGCAAGCAGGGGGAAGGAGAAATAAAATGGAGGGAAATAAAGAATAAAAGGAAGAGGGGCAACCTTAAAAAGAGGAGGCATCGGGTTTTCTTCAAGAGGAAAAAGGCCAGCCGCATTCTCCCCCGATCCTCCCACTCCTTCCCCGATCCCGCTCTTTCCCCTGCTCCCGATTTCTTCCTCTACGCCGGCCGACAAGGAGCAGGAGGGATCAGGATGTCTCTCCTGTCGCAGCCGCCTGGAGCAGGGCTGACTGAGCCCTAGCTCCCCCTCTCCCGGCGCCGCCTAGAGCAAGATCCGCCTGGAGCAAGGCTGGTCGAGCCCTAGCTCTCCTTCACCGTCACATCTGTCTGGAGCAGGGCTGGCCGAGCCCTAGCTCCTCCTCTCCCATCGCCGCCTGCAACAAGACCGAGCCTGGAGCAGGGCTGGCCGAGCCTGGCTCTCCTTCACCGTCGCAGCCGCCTGGAGCAAGGCCGGCCGGGATTTGTTCTCCCGGCACCGCCTTCAGGAAGAACAACCGGAGTCGCCTTCTCATCAGGTGGGATGGTCGGCCACTAGATGTTGAACGGGCAAAGCTATCGCTGGAGCATGTGAGGGCTCTCAATACACAGTTTGCGAGTTGGGTTCAGTCACAGTTACAAAATCATCTTGATGAGCTATGGATAGATGGTGTTAAAGACTATCTGTCTCATGCTTCAAATATTTGGCAAGGAAGAAGAGCCTTGGGGCTCAAGTTTGGCCGATCAAGAGGAGGGGAGATCTTGAGTGGTCTTCTTGGAGCTCGAACCGTTGCATCATCCATGCGTGAACAGCAGCTACGCTCAATAGACGTCGAGCCTCTTGCGAGATGTTCAGTTGCGGCTTCGTCAAGCACGCGTCAAGGGTAACGAAGTTTCTTCTTGGGCAGGTGAAGCCTTCAATTATCATATTTACATGGAAGCTCCTCTCTACCGACGGGTGGGGGAAGGGGGCTCTCCGACGGGTCGATGTTTACATCCATGCAGTTAATTGCATTTAGTATCCGGAAGTGTGAGTACGGATTCGGGCATGCTGTGTGAAGCACATCCGGACGTGTGAGCCGGATTGGTGATGTTCTGGGGTTCCCGGAGAAGACTCCGAGGAAGTTGTATATTATCTATTTGCATGGAATAAGCACCATAGCCCCGAAAAAGGGGTGGGTACAATATTATTGGGTCGCTTTTAGTCGACTGATGTTTAGCTTGCCGCTGCTTGTCGAGACGTCGGCGTTCAGGTGTTGCAGTATCAAGCGGGAAGTGGCGGGCTTAAGCCCAAGTTTGTGTCGGCCCTAGAAGGCCTAATTTGTTTATGTTGCCGACCTGCGTACCGAAGTATGGAATTTATATTCCTGAAAATTAAAATGCATGTGATGTCGTATGTATGTTATTTATCTTTTTGTCTTAGACGAGCGGTATTCTCGTGAACCGCTCGCCCCGTGAGGACCTCGAGATAAAGTTACCGGGAAGCCCTCGAGGGTTTGATAGTCTTTCAGAACAACGAAGTTACGTTGTTCGGCGAGGTTACGCCATCGGTAGGGCGGGTGAGTAGAATTTTGCATAGACCAAAGGAGACACATCTGGATAGGAGAGAGTTGGTCTTGAGATCCTCCTTAGATGTTCGGTCGGCCAAGAGTGCCCTCCGAAGGTGTCTTAGCTCAGTCTTTGGCTTGTGAAGGGAAGAGTTTGTTAGTCTTCCGGGTATGCGGTGGGACCTCCACGCTGAAACCTTGGGTCTGTCCCTTGTGTTCCTAGTCTTGTGCCTACATCGTTCGCTTGAGGGTAGTAGATGCGCGGTCACCCATCTTTTGGGACCCCGAACTCCACAGAGACCGAATTTTGGTTTCAACATTTATGGTGCGGTGAGCGTGGAGAGTGGCCAGCACGGAAGAACTCAGGTGAACGTTATGGCTTTAGAAGAGGAACCAAGTGACAGCCAGGGTCATGGGCGGACGCTTTGTAGGTAAGGTCCTCATACTTGGAGTCGTCTCATCCTTGAATTTTAGGATTTTTGGACAGTCTATATTGAGGCTTCGACGGTGATTTGCATATTATTAAGGTGCAATTTTTATGAAATAAAGGGATATTACCATAAAAATCCCGACACAAAATTTTGGGGTGAGTATATGAATTAGATAACCCCTTCATTGACAAAATTAACTCTCATTCAGATATCTAAAGCTATGGGTTTGGTTTGTTCAAATGTCGATTCAATTTTGTCAGGTACACTTAGACTTTTGAGTTTGTGTTCTTCCAGGTAGATTTAGGTTCAAGATAAAAGCATCGTCCTGTGAAAACGTTAAGTTTAGGATAAAAAGCAGATTGTTCTTGAATATGGAAAATCTGATTCATTTTATCTTTGAAGTTTAGGGCAATATAAATGTGCAGTGCTTAGATATCTTGAATGTGAAAATAAGTTTATTAAAGCTTTAATTTGTCCAATAGCATAGATATCTTGAGTCATTTTTACTTATAATTTCAGAATTCATCTCAAATTTCATCTCAAATTTCATCTCAGATTTCAATACATTTTATCTTGCATGAACTATGGACATTTTATTTACATGTATCATGAGACTTGCATGAATTAAAGCTTTAAATCAATGAATGTCTTGGCTTCGACCCGTCCAATCTGATAAAAGTTTTCATTTCCTTTTTTCACAATCTACAACCCCTTGATATTCTAACTTGGCCTATTATTAAAGTGTACGTGATGTAGTTCAAAATCACTTTTATGCTATGTTTGTATGCGGCAATAGCATTGCGTTATTTTACGTCAACTTAATTTTTTCCCATTCACTTCTTTAGACCACTTGCATTAATATATTGTTTACCTCGCGAGCTATTTGTAGCCACTTTATGGTCTCATGTTCTTTGATTTATGGGTTTGTCCTTATTGAAAACCTACTTTATCATATTTGAATTGGTGCATGAAACAAACATCAAGACTCGGGATCTTTCGCATTTGACGAATATTTCTCAAACCATGAACCATCTTGAAATCAAGTTTAACATACAGATTTACGTTGTTAATATTCTGTTAAAGTTGTACTTTTAGGAATTTTGTTGAAGGATTTATATTGTTTTTTATGAATGAAATAATACCTAATTATGTCACACTTAACTTATGATGTTTGAATAAATTGAATGATTCTTAAACTATGATGGATATAATTATGAAATTTGGAACATAGTCTTTGTATGATCATATTGGTCTCCCCGTTGTTTTATGGAATCTTGTAAGTACTAAACCCATGGTTAGTACCATGTACTTTATCCTGGAATATCTATAGTAGCCCTATTAACAGCAAAACCAAGAGAAGGACATATAATTTTGGGTTAAATTATGCTTTTCTACATTGACAACTTTAGTTATATGATGAATTTTCGGGTTAAAGTTATATTCCATTGAACTATGTAAATGTAATCTGACTGTAGCTAAATCAAAAACTTTTTTGAATGGTAAAGCTAGCTTAGCTCCTATGATACCAGTGAGCATATTAGAAGATACAAAATTATTTATTAAGCTCTGCTTATTATGCATATTACTGCGAGATAAACCATATCTTAAACCGATATGGGGAATTAAAGCTAAATGATATTTAATAAGATAATGATAATTTAATAATCCTTCAAAAGCGTTACTACTAACACGATATTTTCCAATCAAAGTTTGTTTAGTATTATTAGATAAGTACGGAATTTTAGTGGTGAAGATTTAGTTAAATGTGATTTTGAGCAGATGAAGCAGTTGTTAGAGGAACAAATTACTCCCGAACAATTAAAAGAATCTTTAGCAAAGAATGAAGTCAATCCAATCCCAGAAGCAAGACAATTAATAATTGTAACAAATGATCCTAAAAATGCAAGACCGAAAACCATTATTCATATAAATATCGATCTTCCGGCGTTACATAAAACAATAGAACAAGAAAATACATAAGTAGAAGACTCCTTGTTTAAGAAATTAGCAGACGAAATAATTTCTCTTGCTGATATACGATATCAAACTTGCAATGCTTGGGGATCAAATTGGAGTGCTTTAGGATCAGATTTGGAATACTTCAGATAGTGTAAGTTCATTATTCTGCATAACATATTCAAAGTGTTGGTTATCATTTTTATACATTCCAAATGTGTTCTTCATTTATAAAAGGAAAAGGTTTGTTTTCTTCCCCCTTGGGAATAAGTTCGACAACTTTTGGTACAAGGTGCTCGTATCGCAGGAACAAAGGCTGTTTATATAGATGGCCCCACTCGGTGGTTGGAGGTTGTTTGGAGAGGAGACCCCGAGCAGACCCGCTGACCAGGCTCTCATCAAGCTGGCAGGGATGTAGGCTCACTCGGTGGTTAGAGGTTGTTTGGAGAGGAGACCCCGAGCAGACCCGCTGACCAGGCTCTCACCTAGCTGGCAGGGTTGTAAGCTCACTCGGTGGTTGGAGGATGTTTAGAGAGGAGACCCCGAGCAGACCCGCTGACCGGGCTCTCATCTAGCTGGCAGAGTTGTAAGCTCACTCGGTGGTTGGAGGATGTTTGGAGAGGAGACCCCGAGCAGACCCGCTGACCCGGCTCTCATCAAGCTGGCAGTGTTGTAGGCTCACTCGGTGGTTGGAGGTTGTTTGGAGAGGAGACCCCGAGCAGACCCGCTGACCAGGCTCTCATCAAGATGGTAGGGTTGTAGGCTCACTCGGTGGTTGGAGGTTGTTTGGAAAGGAGACCCTGAGCAGACCCGCTGACCAGGCTCTCACCTAGCTGGCAGGGTTGTATGCTCACTCGGTGGTTGGAGGATGTTTGGAGAGGAGACCCCGAGCAGACCCGCTGACCAGGCTCTCACCTAGCAGGCGGGGCTGTAGGCTCACTCGGTGGTTGGAGGATGTTTGGAGAGGAGACGCCGAGCAGACCCGCTGGCAAGGCTCTCATCAAGCTGGTAGGGCTGTAGGCTCACTCGGTGATTGGAGGTTGTTTGGAGAGGAGACCTCGAGCAGACCCACTAACCAGGCTCTCATCAAGCTGGCAGGGCTGTATGCTCACTCGGTGGTTGGAGGTTGTTTGGAGAGGAGACCCCGAGCAGACCCGCTGACCAGTCTCTCACCTAGCTGGCAGGGTTGTAGGCTCACTCGGTGGTTGGAGGAAGTTTGGAGAGGAGACCCCGAGCAGACCCGCTGACCAGGCTCTCACCTAGCTGGCAGGGTTTTAGGCTCACTCGGTGGTTGGAGGATGTTTGGAGGGGAGACCCCGAGTAGACCCGCTGACCAGGCTCTCACCTAGCTGGCAGGGTTGTAGGCTCACTCGGTGGTTGGAGGTTATTTGGAGAGGAGACCCCGAACAGACCCGCTGACCAGGCTGTCATCAAGCTGGCAGGGTTGTAGCCTCACTCGGTGGTTGGAGGTTGTTTGGAGAGGAGACCCCGAGCAGACCCGTTGACCAGGCTCTCATCAAGCTGGCAGGGCTGTAGGCTCACTCGGTGGTTGGAGGTTGTTTGGAGAGGAGACCCCGAGCAGACCCGCTGACCAGGCTCTCACCTAGCTCGCAGGGCTGTAGGCTCACTCGGTGGTTGGAGGTTGTTTGGAGAGGAAACCCCGAGCAGACCCGCTGACCTGGCTTTCATCAAGCTGGCAGGGCTGTATGCTCACTCGGTGGTTGAAGGTTGTTTGGAGAGGAGACCCCGAGCAGACCCGCTGACCAGGCTCTCATCAAGCTGGCAGGGTTGTAAACTCACTCGGTGGTTGGAGGTTGTTTGGAGTGGAGACCCCGAGCAGACTCGCTGATCAGGCTCTCATCAAGCTGGCAGGGCTGTAAGCTCACTCGGTGGTTGGAGGTTGTTAGGAGACTTTTGCACTACCCCGAGCTTGGCTCGGCCCCGGGTAGACTCGCTGTTCAGGCTCTCATTAGCTGGGCAGGGCGGTAGGCACACCTGGGGGGAAAGGACTTGGACTTGGAAATGGTCTTGAAAAGGATTTGGAATAAATGTATATTTATAACAGATGAAGGTTTATTATGTGTTGAAATATAAATATATATACTAGGCAAAAAACATGACTCGACCAAAAGTAATTCTCAATATAATACGATATACGACTCAGACTACAGGACGATAACAGATAGCTATCATAAAATGTACCAGTTAAGCCTATCAGACCAGTTTTGGTTTTTTTTATCTTAATAGTGCTAGCTAATGATTTTAAACGACTTATCATATACGGGCAATCTTCGAAAAACCTACTGATTATAGCTACATCTGATGTTTCTATTCCTACTGCTACTTGAGGGATCTTATAAGCTCGTATATCTGGATTAGGGAATAATGTTTTAAACATCTCATTTTCTAAATTCTCAGCAGTGCTAGATTCACCTATTATTATCTTTGGTAAAGATATTGTTTATTCCTCCTCATCATCACCTATTGTCTCAACATCATCTATAAAATTATGAATGCGCAGTGACCAATCTTTTGCAGATCTTGTTTCTTTTAATGTTGATTTTGCTGATACATAAAATGTTTGGGAGGTAACAAAGTAATTGTGTTTATAAAAAGCACGCCCATCTGAAATAATAAACTCTTGCATTTCAAAACATGTACTGTCATTGACTTCCACATCAATCGATAATTTGGTTTGATTTTAATGAATAGATTGGATTTTACAACATATTCATGACAGTGAGTTAATCCTGATTAAGCCCTGGTGTGGAGCTCGCTCTATCTCCAAGTGAGGGATTCTCTCGAAAAAAAATTTTGGTCCGCTCCCACTCGCCGGATACTTGGGGTTGGACATTTCTTTCCGAGCTTGTGTCAACCTCGAAAAGAGCGGGAATTGTGTACAATCCCGTACCCGGCCAAGTGGGACCCTCCCCAGATAGCGGGTTAGGGATATGCTATGAGCGACGATTTGGTGCAACCCCGTTCGAGGATGTGTGGGTGCTCGTGTATGTGTGCGGAGACTTTATATGTAAGCACTCTAAGTTAATTATGCGTATATACATGTATGAATATATACATTTATTATGTATAAATATATGATAATATCATAATATATGTATATATTTATTATATATATGTATTTATATGTTAAAGCATGAGGAAGAGGAAAAAGCAAGCAGGGGGGAGGAGAAATAAAATAGAGGGAAATAAAGAATAAAAGGAAGAGGGGCAACCCTAAAAAGAGGAGGCATCGGGTTTTCTTCAAGAGGAAAAAGGCCAGCCGCATTCTCCCTCGATCCTCCCACTCCTTCCCCGATCCCGCTCTCTCCCCTGCTACCGATTTCTTCCTCTGCGCCGGCCGACAAGGAGGAGGGATCAGGATGTCTCTCCCGTCGTAGCCGCCTGGAGCAGGGCTGGCCGAGCCCTAGCTCCCCCTCTCCCGGCGCCGCCTAGAGCAAGATCCGCCTGGATCAAGGCTGGTCGAGCCCTAGCTCTCCTTCACCGCCGCATCCGTCTGGAGCAGGGCTGGCCGAGCCCTAGCTCCCCCTCTCCCGTCGCCGCCTGCAGCAAGAACGAGCCTGGAGCAGGGCTGGCCGAGCCTGGCTCTCCTTCACCGTCGCAGCCGCCTGGAGCAAGGCCGGCCGGGATTTGTTCTCCCGGCACCGCCTTCAGGAAGAACAACCGGAGTCGCCTTCTCATCAGGTGGGATGGTCGGCCACTAGATGTTGAACGGGCAAAGCTATCGCTGGAGCATGTGAGGGCTCTCAATACTCAGTTTGCGAGTTGGGTTCAGTCACAGTTACAAAATCATCTTGATGAGCTATGGATAGATGGTGTTAAAGACTATATGTCTCATGCTTCAAATATTTGGCAAGGAAGAAGAGCCTTGGGGCTCAAGTTTGGCCGATCAAGAGGAGGGGAGATCTTGAGTGGTCTTCTTGGAGCTCGAACCGTTGTGTCATCCATGCGTGGACAGCAGCTACGCTCACTAGACGTCGAGCCTCTTGCGAGATGTTCAGTTGCGGCTTCACCAAGCACGCGTCAAGGGTAACGAAGTTTCTTCTTGGGCAGGTGAAGCCTTCAATTATCATATTTGCATGGAAGCTCCTCTCCACCGACGGGTGGGGGAAGGGGGCTCTCCGACGGGTCGATGTTTACATCCCTGCAGTTAATTTCATTTCGTATCCGGAAGCGTGATTACGGATTCAGGCATGCTGTGTGAAGCCCATCCGGACGTGTTAGCCGAATTGGTGATGTTCTGGGGTTCCCGGAGAATACTCCGAGGAAGTTGTATATTATCTATTTGTAGGGAATAAGCGTCATAGACCCGAAAAAGGGGTGGGTGCAATATTATTAGGTCGCTTTTAGTCGACTGATGTTTAGCTTGTCGCCGCTTGTCGAGACGTCGGCGTTCAGGTGTTGCAGTATCAAGCGGGAAGTGGCGGGCTTAAGCCCAAGTTTGTGTCGGCCCTAGAAGGCCTAATTTGCTTATGTTGCCGGCCTGCGTGCCGAAGTATGGAATTTATATTTCTGTAAATTAAAATGCATGTGCTGCCGTATGTATGTTATTTATCTTTTTGTCTTAGGCGAGCAGTATTCTCGTGAACCGCTCGCCCCGTGTGGACCTCGAGATAAAGTTACCGGGAAGCCCTCGAGGGTTTGATAGTCTTTCAGAACAACGAAGTTACGTTGTTGGCGGCCCAATTGGGGTTGCGTAAGGTAGAGCTGTTCGGCGAGGTTACGCTATCGGTAGGGCGGGTGAGTAGCATTTTGCATAGACCCAAGGAGACACATCTGGATAGGAGAGAGTTGGTCTTGAGATCCTCCTTAGATGTTCCGGTCGGCCAAGAGTGCCCTCCGAAGGTGTCTTAGCTCAGTCTTTGGCTTGGGAGAGGAAGAGTTTGTTAGTCTTCCGGGTATGCGGTGGGACCTCCACGCTGAGACCTTGGGTCTGTCCCTTGTGTTCCTAGTCTTGTGTCTAGATCGTTCTCTTGAGGGTAGCAGATGCGCGGTCACCCCTCTTTTGGGACCCCGAACTCCACAGAGACCGAATTTCGGTTTCAACACTGTGGATTCAGAATCAACTCCTAGATTATGGTTTCAACTTAAATAATTCAACCTTACTATGTGATAATACAAGTGCAATTTCCATTGCACAAAATCCAGTACATCATAGTAGAACTAAGCACATAGACATAAGGCATCATTTCATTAGAGAATGTGTGGACAAAAATAAAATTAAGCTTGTCTACATCTACACTGATTTGTAAAGAGCAGACATCTTCACCAAACCCTTGAATGAGAGGAACCATCTGTTCTTTATAAATCAGCTTGGTATAATAAATGGAGATGCCTTAATTTAAATTTCTGTCCGTGGTCGAAAATTTTTCAAAGTTCGTCGAACGGAGATCGACAAACTAAGAAATCTTCTTGAGATTTTTCGTCGACCTGAGATCGACGAAATCTCTGTGTGAAGTCATTTTCGTCGACCTGAGAACAACGATTTTGCTTCAGAAAAATTTCGTCGACCTGAGAACGACGAAATGTTTTCCCCTCTTCTGACTGAGATCGACAATATTATCTCTTTATGAAATTTTTCGTCGACCTGAGATCGAAGAATTCTTATTTTTCGCCGGACAGAGCCCGACGCTTCATATTCTGAAAACTTTATAACTAGGTTTTCTTCGAGCTCCGTCTCGCGCTTTCTGTTCTTTTGCACTTGATCTCTCTTTCTTTTTGCAGGAAACTAATGGCGACTGCGGCGATATCACTTTCCGACATGAAGTTCGACACAGGTTTTGACATCGATTTCGACTCATTTCGTCATTATGATCCAATCTTCATGGACATTCTGCAGTTATTTGAAGATCAACATCTAAAGACTTTCATGATCACAAGAATCAAGCTGGCAGTAACCGAAATAAAAGAATGGGTTTATTCATCAGCTACTCCTGATGCAGACATGATGACAGACACCATCTCAGGGAATCAGGTTACACTAACCCCCACCGTCTTAACAGAGATTTTTGGTTTAGTTAATGGAGATGAAGATATTGAAATAGATAGTACTGAATACGATAATATGTTGATCAAAATGGGTCATTCTGATGGAAACCCTAACAAACTGTTTAAGAAGAATTTGTCTGTTGAATACAAATTCCTTGCTGATGTCGTTGGGAAAGTTTTGCTGGGCAAACACACAGCCCATGACTACATTACCAGGTACCAGTTCTTGGTGATGTGTGTTGTGGTGAATAAGAAAGCGGTGAACTGGGAAAAGCTACTATTTGATTTGATCAAAAAGAAAAATACTAAGAAAGAGGTATGCTTTTGGAGAATTTTAGGCTTTTTCCTCCGGGCCAAGGCTTTTGAATCACTGGTCTCTCAGACCATATTCATTAATGTCTCCAAAAGGCTCACATGTGCCTTATTTGGGAGATGGGAGAGGACCATCACTAAGCCATCCAGGACTTCCTTCTCTTCTAGGACTTCTGAGAGCACTAGGGCAGTAACAGCCACTCCTCCACCTCCAGAAGATGTCCTTCCCTCCACCAGAATCCCTTCACCTCCTCCACAACAACAACCATCCTCAATTATCCCTCTTATTTCACCTCTTTCTTTACCATCACCTCCACACTCTCCCATAATTATTCATGAGGATATTCCCTCTCCACCTCCTCAATCCCCACCTCAAACTTATACCTCTGACATACCATCTACCTCTCAACCATCCTTCAATCTACTGTCTCCTCAACCATCTCCACATAACTCTCCAATTCAGGACACCACCTCCATACCCACTACCATAGTTCCCACTTCTACCACTGACATTCCATCCATTCCCCCTTCCACATTTCCAGATTATACACACACGGACTTTTCTCATGCCTTCTCTATGTGTTCAAATTGTGAACATCACACTCCTTATACATCTTCTGCTCCTGAACCCCTCTACTTAAACTTTTCTGATATAGCAAAAGACTTTCTTGTTTTCATCTCACCAACTCTTGAGCAACTCATATCAACTGCTATTGCTCCTCTTTCTGCTTCCATTTCCTCTCTCTCTACCCAAATTGTTGCTCTCTCTGTTGTCCCTTCTTCTGGGGGGCTGGCTTTAGGGCCCTCTAAACCCAGCCCGGGGGAGATGTTATATGAAGAAGTAGCTCCAGCAGCAGCAGTTCCAGCAATTGAATATAAAGCTACAGCAGCAGCAGATTCTGACATGGTTGATGATTCAGCAAATGCAGCCCCTCCAACAGAAATAATTGATTTAATTGGTTCTGATACAGATATGGCTGATACAATAGAAGAAATAATCACTGCTGGTGATTTTTTTTGAATCTCACAGTCAATTTAGTTTCTTTACGACATTCTTTTGATTCAGTGTACAGATATATTCTACCCAGTTTTGTTACTCCATATTCTAGAGCTATTGTACCTTACACTGCTCCAGTAAGTCATGAAGTTGTAGAACAACTAAAGGAAAGTTTTGCTGTTAAAGATATTGCTGAACCAGTTTCTGTGCACAAGGCCTTCTCTCCACCAACCTTTGGCTGGTGTGAGTCACCTATGCCAGACCTGGATGACATCTTATTTGCTGACATGGAAGAAGAGCAAGGAGATCAGACTGTTTTTGAAAGTGTTGCAGAGCCAATAATTCCAGTATAGCCTCAGGCTGAGAAACAGATCTCTAAAGAAGTTCTGAAAGAGATTGATGATCTATATGCAAATCCTCCAGGTTCATCTGATGATGATGATGATGATTCTGATGATTCTAGTCCAAAGAAGATAAAGTCCAAGAAGAGAAAAGCTCCTGCTAAGGCTGTTTCTAAGCCTAACCTGACTGCTGACACACCCTACTACATCCTAAATAATATTACACCTTATCCAGGTATGCCTAGATGGATGTTGGTCATGTGGCTGTCTAAAAATGAGCAAAAAACTAGGAAGAAGAGCAGGAGATACTCTCCTCCTCCTCCTCAAAGGACCTGAAGAGGACCTCCTCCTCCACCTCCTCCTGCTGCAGGTGCTACTGGAAATGTTTCTCAATCTTCTGGAAGTGTTACAAAGACTCAGAAGCCTGCTTCAACCACTTCTCAATATCAAAGATCATCCTCTCACAAGTCTTCTAGACCTTCTAGAAAATACAGTCAGTGCAGCCCTCCACAGTTCTGTTATCAAAGCCAATCTCAACAGTCTATGCCATCAACAAATTTTCAACAGGAATCTATTATTTTCAGAAACTCTTAAAAATCTGTTCAGGATGCTTCTAAAGCTGATCTAGAGAGACCTCCCTCTCCAACTTATGAACCTGAGTTAGATCCTAACTTCAGAATAGCTAGATTTAATGAACTGAATGGACTGTCTCAGATGAATAAAGCAAGACAAGAAGGATCAGATCCATCTCAATTCACTATAATGTCTACCTTCAGGCAAAAAGAACTTGACAAATTTCAGGTAGACAGACAGTTATTTGATCCAAATGAGTATATGCAGGCACATCCTGAAGCAGTTGTTCCCAGAGCCTCAACTATTACAGTTCTTGGAGCTCAAGATATGAAAATGACTCAAAGGGAAGCTGCAGATACTCACCGGAAAATTGTGTTTTCTAAACCTTCATCTGCTCCTCCCTCTAACAATCCTTGAACATTTATATCTTTGAGACATACATATGTACTGCACTTAGCTATATCATATCTGCTGATTAGTTTAAAATTCTGTTCCATATTTATATTGCTTTGTGTTTTTATTTTTTTTATGTTTAGTGACCTCACCCAAATATGGGGAGATTGTTGGATCCCTAGTTTGGATTTGGGCTAAGATTCACTATTAGGTTTTGACCCATCAAGTATAGTCTTGGGTCAATTTGTTAGTTCTAAGGTTAAGGACGGTCTGACTAGAATTAGACATCTTATGATCCAGCCTTGTGAAGACTTCGGAAATCAAGACTTAGAAGAAATCAGAGTTCAGATTATTAGTTTGAAGTTTTTCGAACTCAGCTCGACGATCGTCGATTGCAGATCGACAAACTCAGAGTTCTTTCTCTGAGTTGAGCTCGACGATATTCGAGCTCAGGTCGACGAACTCTGCTCCAGACAGATTTCTCAGTTCGACAAATTTGGAGCTCAGAGAATGTCAGCTATTCTTAGGGACTTTGATCGCTGAGCTCAGGTCAACGAAGGGGATTTCTCAGCTCGACGAACTTGGAACTCGGGTTGACGAAATCTACCCTGAGGTCGACGAAATCTGTTCAAAGCCTAAATGTTAAGTTTTCCACATTTCTGTTCCAAATTCATTCTATTCTTTGGCAGTAATTCTCTGAGTAATTAATGCTCATATTCTCATGAATATAGTCGTTCATGGCAGTATTAATTATGCATTTCATCAGAGTTAATTACTTGCTTATTTCACTGCGACAGTTTGGGAAACTCATTAAAGACTATATTCCAGTCGTTTCAATTCCCAGAATCTAATCAGCAATTACTGCTTATAATTTAAAATTCAAAAGTCGAATGAGATGGCAGGATATAAAAGACAGATTCTTTTTCAGACGGTTAAGAGACACACAGAGAAGCAAGATAGAAAAATTCTGAATAAATTCATTATATCTTCATCAGCAAATCTTCTTAAAAGCTTTCAAGAGACAATCAAAGAACAATCAGTCTGAAATCCTGCTGGAGATCAACAACAAATCTGAAGACCTACATCTTGAGCAAAGCTCCAGTTTTCCTGAACATTTCATTATCTCAGGGGAAGCTTTGACACCAGCAATCCACTAAAGTCTTCTCTGTTGTTTAGAGAAAGAGAAGACAACATCACCTTCTTAACCTCCTGTATAAAGAGTTTATTAACTCTCATCAAAAGTTTTTGTTGATTTTTGGGCATCTGATCAAAAGCCTAAAGGGTTGTCAGATCTCCCTGCAAATAGATCTTGTGGTGACAGGTCACCTGAGCAAAAACCTGTGGTGGCAGTCACCTGATCAAAAAACTGCTAGTGGATTCCTACCAGGGTGGTAAAAGAGTGGATGTACCTAGATTTGGGAAACCACTATAAATTCTTGTGTTGTCTGTGTGTTCATTCTTCTTTGTTTTGCTGTGTTGTGGTTGTGTAGTTTAGCTTAGTCCCTTTTTCATTTTATATAACTTCTACTATCACTAATTCTCTGATAAATTACAAAAACACTCAAAAGATTTTAAATCGCTCTATTCACCCCCCCCATCCTGTAGAGTATATTAGATCTATCCTCTATTTTTCAATTGGTATCAGAGGTATACCATTTTTTCAGGATCAGTTCCAGATCCATGTGAAGACAGCTTGTGATTCACATTCATAAGAGTGTCTGTATGTTTGCATACAGAGTAGCTCGCATCTTGCAGGAGATCAGTGCAGTACTTCCGTTGGGATAAGACAAGTCCATCAGGTCTCCTTGCAACCTCAAGCCCAAGGAAGTATCGAAGATTGTCCAGAACTTTTGTATGAAACGCTGAATTTAAATGTTGTTTGATGTTCCGGATCTCGTTGGTATCGTCGCCTGTTATTAAAATATCATCAACATACACAAAGAGAATTACAGTGTCTGTTAGTTGATGACGAGTGAAGAGAGAAAAGTCAGCAGAGCTCCGTGTGAAACCAACCTCGTGAACCACTTTACTGAATTTGTCAAGCCAAGCGCGGGGAGATTGTTTGAGACCATATATAGACTTCCGAAGATGACATATACGAGACTCCATCGTGGATTCAAACTCGGGCGGTTGGTGCATGTAAATAATCTCTTGGAGATCACCATTAAGAAAGACATTTTTGATGTACAGCTGATGTAGGGGCCACTGCCAATGCATAGCAAGGAAGATTAGGACGCGAACAGTATTCAACTTGTCGACAGGAGAGAAGGTTTTGTCGTAATCAATGTCATGTTGTTGAGTGAAACCCCTGGCCACCAGGCGATCTTTGAGACGGTCAACGGTGTCATCTGAAGCATGCTTGACAGGAAAGACCCATTTGCAGCTAACACAAGACTGGCCTGGAGGGAGAGGAACTAGATCCCAAGTCTGGCTAGCCTAGAGGGCTGTCATTTCTTCGTACATGGCCGCACGCCATCCCAGATGTTGGAGAGCTTCCTGCAAAAGGTGAGGAATAGAAATGGTGGAGAGAGAGGTGGCAAATTTGAGAAGAGGCGGAGAGAGGCGATGTAGGGAGACATAATTCGCCATTGGATGAGCCGTAGAGAGTGTTGTTGAATTATCAAGCCACGGGATAGCATCGGTAGAAGGGAGTTGTTGTAGAGCATTTGTCCAGGATGAACGACGAGTATAGACACGAAGAATTGGAGGAGGAGGTGGTGGAGGTAATGCTGACACTGGGAGTGGAGGAGGAGGAGGTGTATGTGGTAAAGTCATGACGGGGACAGCCGTACGAGGAGTAGTGGAAGGTGGAGGCAGTGTGGAAGAGGTGGAGTAGAAGGGTTGTGCCTCAATAAAGGTGACATCAGCGAAGACAAGCATTTTTTCCTCCACGGGAGAGTAGCAGACATATCCTTTCTAAGTGCAAGAGTAGCCAACAAACATACATTTAGTGGCTCGAGGGGCAAGTTTGTCATGCGGTGGTCCAAGAGAGTGGGCATAGCAGGTAGAGCCAAAGACACTGGGAGTGAGGGAAAATGGAGACTTGGAAGAAAACAAGAGACCGAACGAAGAAGCGAAGTCAAACACAGAGGAGGACGTGTGATTGATGAGATGACAAGCAGTAAAGACAGCAAAGTTCCAATATTTGGTGGGCACCTGCATTTGCAACATAAGTGATCAAGTGACATCAAGAAGATGTCGATTCTTCCTCTCGGCCACACCGTTTTGTTGGGGGGTATAAGCACATGAAGTCTGATGGACAATCCCAAACTCGATGCATAAATTTGTGAAGGTGTGGCTAGTATATTCACGAGTATTATCGGTACGAATTATTTTAAAGGTAACAGAAAATTGCATACGCGTCTCAATAATAACGGCAAGAAAGACAGATGTCAGTTCAGTACGTTCACGTAGTAGATAAAGTCATGTCAGACATGAATAATCATCAATAAAGGTAACAAAATATCAATAGCCAAAAACACTGGGGATTTTATAGGGCCCCCAAATATCAGAATGTACTAAAGAGAACGGAGAAGTACTCTGATTACAGGTAGGAGAAAAAGAAACACGATGTTGTTTGCCAAGGATACATGATTCACAGGAAAACTTATGCAAGGAGACACCGAGAAGAGCCTTCTTGAGAATCGGGAGAGGGGCATGACCAAGACGACGATGTTGATCAACGGTGGGGACTGCAGAGAGGATAGTAGGGGAGACAACCAAGATATAAAGCCCATTAGACAGCTGTAACGCCCCCGATTTTTCGATATTTGTTTTAATTCGTTATCTGGCGTGTTTATGACATAAGAGCGTTATGTTGACGTGTTTTCGGCATATGCCATTGTTAGAGCGTGGTTTTAGCTCTTAGGTTTTTTGTGTGTGGTTGGGTTTAGCCTGTTTGCAAAATTCTCTAGCGAGTCGGGTCTGTTTCGGTGACTCGGTGAAGCCTCTTTGGGAATGCTTGTGTTTTGGCTTCGGGAGGTGTTTGCCCGAGTTTGGTTCGTCGAATCTTAATTTTGACTGCGTCGTTGGGTTCGTAGCGTCGGTATTTAGCTACGGTGTGACTTTTGTAGAAATTCGTGTTGTCGCGAATTTTTGGGTCGTTTGGACCATTATTTAATAATAAACTATTATTATAATACTTATATTTCTAAGTATAAATAATCTTGTGAATAGACAAACCTTATTCATCGTCTTTTTCTTGAAACCGTCGGCTGTTTCGGGAAGAGCAAGAGCGGCAGTCTCTTCTAAGCTTTCGGCCGCCAATTTCCTTGGGATTTGTTCCTCCATTTATTGTTGGAGAAGTCCAATGCTTCGGTTATAAGTTTCTGTGTCTTGGCTATGGTTGCTGGTATTTTTGATTGATCTTTTGACCCCGATTGGGTTTATGACTGTGGGTGTGCTGGCGGAGGTGTCTCCCCCCACAGGTACCAGTTTTCTCCCGGTTTTAGGAGTGTCAAGATACAAGACCTCCTTTCCTTGGACCCTCATGAAATTTTACTGTGGGTGTGTCGGCGGAGGTGTATCCCCCCACAGATACCGGATTATGCTGGTTATTTTGCTCACTAATGTAGAGCTGACATGTTTCTTATATTTATATATATATATACTTGTGTATACATCTTATGAAGTTTAATTCTTTATTGCACTTGGTGCAAGTACCTTACCCTTGGATTTGGTAAGTTTATCGTTTACCGCGATTTTTATTTCTTATTTTATTGAGGTTTGTTCGACTATTCTTGGATTCGGGGTTGGTAACCCTTTTGCCTCCTTGTTTATTGCTTCCTATCACCACTTGTATATTTTATACTGAGGTATTCTTTGCTTGTGAATGTCTCGGGTTTGGAGCAGTAGCCGGTTGAGCGGGTAGGAGTTTTGGATTTAGACTGGTGTTCTGCAGCTATTTATCCCTCACCGGTCGTGAGGTAGTTGTTGTTTACTTTTCCTTTAGTTCATACATACATTGTTTTGGTGGGTTCATGTCAAGTTGTTGACGCCCACAAGATCTTATTTATTGTTAAGTACTTGCTATCTGCTAAGTCATTTTTATATGATTTAATTGTTTCTACTTGCTCTCTATGAATATTTATACTAGGTTGCATATTAGGTATTTTAACTTATAAAAAGCATTTACTGCCAGTACTTCATACATGCCACCTTTCTAAACCTAAAATATTATTTTCTAACTAACGTAAAAAACTATTTATATACTTATAATAAATCTAGAGTTTTGCATACCGCGAGTTGTCCTTCGGGAATTTTTATGCTAGTGTAGGATGTTAATCCAACATAATTAAAGTATTTTCGCAGCGTATAACTATACTCTTACGCGCGAACTAGCTGATCCACTGTGCTGAGGGATACGGCCATCTAAATTTAAACTGGTTTTTACTTAATAACTTATGGATTTCATTTAACTTGTAGAGTTTGGAGTCTTGCCTGAGCGTCTGCAGTTATCCCCTACACGACGTGGCATCACGGCGCGTATTTTCTCTTACTCTGATATAGCTTAAATGTTCAGAAAATGCTGGTTGTGACAGTTGGTATCAGAGGGATGGGTTGTTTGACAATTGGTCGAGCAACCATCTCTAGTTGTGTTAGTTATTTAGTGTCATTTCATACACACACCGATGTGTCATCAGTGCGTCTTGTCTGAAGCATGAACACTACACTCATAAGCATGATAAGAAGTATACTGGGCAAATTATGTAGTATGAGATGCATAATATGTGTTTATATATGGATCCACCATAGGTGTCAACATGTGACGGTTATGTAGTATGTGATGCATAATCATCATTACATGGATGTCCATTAGCACGTTTTACTTTTTTGTTACATGCGATATTATGTAGTATGGGATGCATAAAATTTCATGTGTACGTCGCTCATAACATGCAATATGACTTTTTTTTAAAATGCATAGCACAACATACATAGCATAACATTTCATGTTGAGTGTCTTTTTTCTCTTTGAGTGCCTTTTGTAATCAGGCCTCTTCTGCAGAACTTGGATGACTTCATCCATCATTAAGTCTAAGGGAAGGAGAAATCGTCGCTGAAGAAGAGAAGACCGCAGAACAGAAGAAACAGCGGAAATGCGCGGTTAAGAAAGAGAACCGCGGCAAGAGAAGAGAAGAGCGGGTGGCTAAAAAATTAGAGACCGCTTACACTGTGTCACTCGCGTGTTGAATGTTGGTGCCTGAAATGTACCTCAGGACTCACAGGGAAAAAAGAGGGAGGAGAAAACTGCAAGTAGTTGGTTACTGCGATTATGAGAAGGCAAACAATCAGAGCCGCAGGCCGCGGCAACACCAGACTTTGCCAGTCGCGGCGAATGCCTCTCTTGCGACGGGATTTCCTTTGATTGAAAAAATATGGTTACAGGAAAGATAGAAAAAAGAAGTTGTGCAAGCAGCAGACCGCAAAGCCTGAGAATCGAGTCCGCAACCCTTAACAAGTGGACTCCTGGATCCGAGTCAGCGTGCTTTGGGAATTCCCGCTCCCCCCTATTTATAGGCTCGAGGGTATGCCCAAACGGGCAGGGCTAAAATAACCTTCTGCCCGGGAAACAGGAGAACCGGGCAGAGGTGACGGGATACAAAAGAAAGGAAAAAGACAGGTTGTCAGCCCGCCAAAACGGGCGGTCTGACCCTTGCGACCCGGAGCTCTTGTCTGAGCGGTTGTTGTCTGAGATATGGCTGACTTGTGCGGTCTGGATCTTCTGTCAGCAACTGTTGAAGGTGACCGGCGCGGTCTGCAAAGCTGGAAGGCGGTCTAGATACTGTAAGCCTGTTGCATGTGCGGTCTGCAAACTGTGACCACTACGACCTGGATACTATGTTAAGAACTGGTTGCGGGCTCTCGGGTTAACATGATCCTTGCACATGTTTAAATTTCAGGAAATTTTGAAATGTTATCTTAACCGCGAGACCGCAACTGTCTTTAATGTTGTTGGAACTATAAATATTCCCAAAAACTCTGCAGTTTCAGTAAAATCTCTAACGTCGCGAGGCGGTATTCACCTCTTGCGGTCAACATTTTCTAGACCGCAATGGCTGGAATTGGCAGACTTCTTACTTCTGTCACCGCAAGAGAGGAAAAGGCCAAACCGCGGATAAAGACGAAGAAAACTGTGAAGAAGTCGGAAACTTCTGTCCGCGCCACTGGAGAATCCTCCAATATCAGGAAATCTGTAGGGACTAAGACCTCTCACCCTAAAATAGCCTCTCCCCTTCCAGCTCGCTTCTAATGATCTGGCGGCTGAGGATAAGGTCCAAGTGTTGGAGGTTAGAATCAACGAGAAGGCTTCCAGCATCGCTTCTGAATGCAATGAGAAAAAGAAGTTGGGGAGAAGATCGCGGCCAAGAAGGCGGCTAAGGAGAAAGCGAACTCGGAGATGGAGGACGCGGACAGGCGAGCTGAGCCGGACTTACGGACAGGGGAGAGGCTATTTTAGGCTGAGAGGTCTCAGTCCCTACAAATTTTCCCATACTGGAGGATTCTCCAGTGGCGCGGACAGAAGTTTCCGAACTCTTCACAGTTTTCTTCGTCTTTATCCACGGCTTGGCTTTTTTCCTCTCTCGCGGTGACAGAAGTAAGAAATTTGTCAATTCCAGCCATTAAGGTCTAGAAACTATTGACCGCAAGAGTTGAATACCGCCCCGTGACGTTAGAGATTTTTCTGAAACTGCGGAGCTTTCGGGAATATTTATAGTGCCAATAGCATTAAAGACGGTTGCAGTCTTACAGTTAAGAAAACATTTTCAAAATTTCCTGAAATTTAAAAATGGGTGGGGATCATGTTAACCTGAGAGCCCGCAACTAATTCTCAACATAGTACCCAGGTCGTCGTGGTCACAATTTGCGGACTGCACATGCAGCAGGCTTATGGTCTCCAGACCGACTTCCAACTTTGCAGACCGCGTCGGTCGCCTTCAACAATTGCGTACAGAAGACCCAGGCCGCACAAGTCGGACATATCTGAGACAGCAACCGATCGGAAAAGTGCTCCAGGTCGCAAGGGTCAGACCGCCCGTTTTGGTGAACTGGCAACATGTCTTTTTCCTTTCTTTTGTATCCCGTCACCTCTGCCCGGTTCTCCTGTACCGCAGGCAGGCGATTATTTTAGTTCTGCCCGTTTGGGCAAGCCCCCGAGCCTATAAATAAGGGGGAGCAGCATTCCAAAGCACGCAGACTCGGATCCAGGAGCCCACTTGTTAAAGATTGCGAACTTGATTCTCAGGATTTGTTGTCTACTGCATGCACAGCTTCTTCTTTTTTCCAACTTTCTTGTAATCACATCTTTTCAATAAAAGGAAAGTCCGTCACAAGAGAGACATTCTACGCGACGGGAGAAGTCTGGTGTTGTCGCGGCCTACGGCTCTAATTGTTTGCCTTGTCATAACCGCTAGTAACCAACTACTTGCATTTTTATGCTCCCTCTTTTTTCCATGTGAGTCCTAAGGTGCATTTCAAGCACCAACATTATCCATTGTAGTACTATTCTTATTATGTGATCATCTTGTCAACATTGGAATTATGTACCCTCAGGACATTTTTTATTCAGTTTTATGTCATATATTTGATGTAGTATATTGAGTTGGAAAATTTACATATTGCCCTTTCCTTTCTTTTATTACTAAAGATTTGTTATATAAGTGGAATATGGTGTCCACTAATATTTTCACTGTGTGACTGTATAAATGTGTAATCATTTTCATGTACAGTACACATGAAGAGGTGACATCTTCTGCGGTGAACTCATTCGGGCTCACTACACAAGATGAACAAAGTTGAAAGTTTTAGTTTCTTATAGTTATTCCCTTCCAAAAAAATAAATATCATATTTATTACCATTCGGTTTTGAATTCCTCTTTATTTGTGTTGTGCATCATTTACAAGAGAAAAAGAAGGAAAAGAGCAAAATTTTTAATGAAGCACTCTCCATCAGTCAATTGACACATTAATTACTTTCAAATGACTTCAGAGTCATATGCTCTGTTAGGCACTATAGTGGGGGTCGTGAACGTGGTGGTTATGAACTGTCGTTCATGAACGTCCGACCTCACCTAAGGAACTTCATCGACTTTTATGTTCAAAACTAGCTTTCTTTTCTTGGTGGCGGTCATAATCATTGTCTAGTCAAACATGCATTCTTATGATGGCAGCGTTTTTGTTCAAACTTACCGGAGCAAAAAAATTGCGCCAAACAGAGCCATAGTCATAAGAGATCTGATAGAGTTTGAAAAGTTTGGCCTCATAAGTTTGAAATTAACGGTGGTAGAAGGGATGGAGAGAACTTCAATTATAAATGAATCAATATATTACAAGATTGATGATATTTGTTCAATCATGGATCATTCATGTTGGTTTATTTAGGTTAACGAGCGAACCTTAACATGGTTTAAGAAGTTTGAATTTCATTACTTGGTTTGAATATTATGATTTATTTATTTAGGTTTGTGTTCATCTTTATTTGAAAAGTAGTTGATTAAGAGGTCATCATAGACATTATCATAGTCTTGTATCATTTATTTGAGGTCAATTTCCATTACTGTGGAGAGCTCCCTTCGGTGTTAAACTTAACCTAAGCAAATCAATATGAACTTTCATCCAAATTACCATGGGTCTACTCTTTCTCCTCCCAAATCCATTGACATGGATTCTATCTACAAGTCTATATGGCAATTTCTACCTTCAGTTGTACATGTGCAAACAGCCTAAGCCAACTTTCTGATTTTCGAAATTACTGACTAACATTATTTCTCTAATATAATGATTCAGACCTGTTTGGGGTGACTTATTTTCACCAGTCAAGCGGATACGACAGCATGAACCGGACCATAATTAAGATCCGCTTGACCGATGAAAATAAGTTCCCCCAAACGGAGCCTCAATTTATCCATCCTCCCTAATTTTGTCACACATTCATGAACTCAATAAACTTATTAAGAAATAATCTAAAATACTATAAAATCAAAAAATACTAGAATTGATGGGGTTCCCCGTAAGGATTTCTGACTCAAATCGGAAGGCATTCGACAGAAATTCTCAGGCAAGCCGACCCGACCGAGTGGACCGCGCCTGTAAGTCGCGCCCACTCAAAGTGTCCAAAATCACCCCGAAAGGGAAGCGAAACCAAGCACACATAGTCACCGCTCATGGTCCGTGCGTACGAGTAGCACGCGCGCACACAACAAACACACTCGCCCGGCCAAGCACGCGGCACCGCAATGCCCAGCACGCGAACGCGCTTGGGCGCTGCACTCAAGAACCCCCGGGCGCGCCTCAGGCGTGCGCTCAGCGCCCAGGCGCGCATGCGCGCAGTGCCCTTACGCACGCGCGTGCAGTGCGCACACCTTGCGTACGCATGCTCTGGCGGACATCACCGTCTCTGGCCACCTCCACCGCTGTCGGGAGCCTCCGGACACCGCCATCGTTGGGCAACTTATCCAGACCGCCTGGGGGCACGTTCGTCATTTTGTGAAAATGGTGATCCAGGTGACCGAAACAGAGCGACATCATTCGCCAACACGAGATCCAATCTGGTGCAATTACCAGCACGTTACTCCAGAAAACTATAAAAAGGCTCGCAGACCTTCATTTAAGGATAAATTCCAGAGACTAGAGAGAGCTCTGAGGATTTCCGACGAGAACGCTCTAGTCGGAATTCACTTTGCTTCCTCTCTTGTCTGAGCAACGCTCAACGCTCACTTAGACGTTTCGGTGAGCCCCAGAGAAGACACAAGAGAACGCTCTCGCAGATGCTCTCAAGGGGGCATCGTGGAAGCTCTGTGGACTTAGCATTTTTCCCTTATTCTCCTTGTACTCAAAGATTGTAACGGGGAGGTGGCATGTCACCCTCCGAGGAACTCCAAACACTTGAAAACAAAGCTACGTGGTAGATTTCGGATTGGCACAGATCCGTTCACGTGATTTTTCACCCTTTTCCGGGTTTTTCACAGTAAAATAATCCACCTGTCATTGCTTCTTGGTTTTCTTTAACTGTTTGAGGCGGTCCGATTCTTCGAACCGAAGGAAAACTGGGCGACCTGCAACAAGAATAATGCTTATGTCAACTTGTACTATGCATCAATGATAACCTGAAAATAACGTTTGCGAATCTAACTTGTGAAGGACTAACTACCTTGTGATTCCACGTAAACAACCTTTGGCCTGTTTCGTACTTACTGACTTACTTTGGTTGAATTCCAGGTCAGAATTACAGATCATGGCCACCTGCACCTAACCATGTAAAGTTCTCAATGGGAAACAGCTCACTTGGGGCCAGGCTCACCGCTCTTCATTATATGCATCAAAGGTTGTAGAAAATTAGATGCTGGATTCTCCCACTCTGCTCATGAAACGTTAGCAAGTTACTTCAACCTATGTTACTACCCTATAAACCATCTAAATAGAAATTTATGCCCAAGATCCACTTGTTCCAATGTTTCAACAACGCCAATAATTTAACACCTCTATTCAAACTGCCCGAGTGGATAAAACTTATTGAATATGATAAATACTTTCCAAGGAAAATGAGAAAATATCCAAGAATCCTTATTAAGAGAAGTTCATGTGGGTGCTACTGTTATGCACAAAGAAACATGAATCATATTAGTTAGGGTGTCTATATGAGAAGATCGGGAAGAGGATTAAGAAAAGAGGTAAAACACCAAAAACATACCGTCTCAGAATCCAGGATGAGGACCTTCATGCCGGATATGTCCTGCAACATGCGCCCGATGTACTCTCGAACAAGTGAAATTAACACCATTTTTTATTGACTGCTCACAGCGCCGCCTAGGATCGCCGGTCTTCCCGTTTTTGCTTGAATCTAATAAATCGGGAGGTAGACACTAGCTCCAACAAGGGAGATTCTTATCACCGGGAGCCATTCCGAGATCAGCCTTGGTTTGGTTCCGCTTATTTCCTCCCATGAGTTTAGACAAAACGGCCATTATTAACGTATGCAAGGCAAAAATTATGACCATGATGACCGCTACTAAGAAAATTGATTACTTTTGAACAAAAAGACTTGGATTTCTTTTGTGCGCTGTAACGACCATTATGACCGCACACTGTAATAACTATTGTCACATCTAAAAAAACACAAAAAAATTTAAAAGGCTAAATCTCCAAACAACCAAAAATTTTAGCTGCACTTCAACTTGACGGCGCCCTCTTCTTTTGTTCGCAATTTTTGTTGTTGCTTTCTCCGACGAGTTCGTGGTCACCTTCTTCTATCTGATGTAAGACCCCTCCCCTTACCAAGGAGTTGTCTGGTCTTATGCCCAGAATCGTCATCTTATGGTGATAATAACTCTCGGGTTAGTTGTCACCGCATGACGTCGATCTTGCTGGCTATTATGTTTATTCGAGAAAAAAAATAAGAGTACAAGAATACAAGTCCACAGAATCACAACTTCAACATCATATAGTGAAAAATATATATAGTTCACAACAGGGACGGAGCCAGAATTTTTGTTCAGCGGAGTCAAAAAATATTAACATACAAATGATTTTAAAAAATATCAACATATATGAAAAATAATTACCTCATAAGTCAAAAATGAAAATACATTGAAAGTTGAAACATGATTTATAATTGACTGAATACGTTTGTATAGTTGATAATCACCTGCAAATTACATAAGTGGGAAAACTTAAATACATAAATTTTTAACATCGTAAATTATTAAATAGTTTTTTATCAATGAATTGAAAAAAAAAAAAGAAAAAGTATCTTTCTAAAGTTGTCCTCGACGGGTTTTCATGTTTTGAAAGCGTTGTATGATTGTTTCATTCTCAATACTGTCAAAAATATCTTTTTCGATATATGTAACTAAACAATCATTCATCAGAGAATCTCACATTCTATTTCGCAGACGATTCTTCACAATCTTCATAGCTGAAAAGGCTCTTTCAACCGTTGTTGTTGCAACTGGTAAGACCAAAACTAAATTCACTAGCAAATAAATTAATTGATATAAAATATTTTTTCTCTTTTCAATCAACTTTTTTGCTAGTTCATCAATTCCACTTATATCACTTAAATCATTATCACTTTGAACATCAAGAATATATGTGTCCAACTGACTTTCAAGTTCAATGAGATCTATTCTAGAAAACTCGAATGGATAAAATTCAGCAAGGCGTATCAATTCTTGTTTGTCAAATGATGAAAAATAATCATTTGGACTTAGGCATGTCATGCAAAGAAGTAATTCTGTAGTTATCTCTATGAACCGGTTGTTCAGCTCTTGGAGTTGTGTATCTATCACAGCATAAAATAATTCTGCACGATAATAATTTAAATTGGTCATCTCATGAACCCTTCTTTGAGAACGACCGCGTGCAATATTCAAAGTATCCATATCTGGGATATCAATTTTATACTTGCAACAAAATTTAAATACTTGTTTAAGTAAATTCTCTCATCCTTCGTCTCTCATATTTTTGTAACAGTTGCTTTGATATTCTCACTAAATTCATGGCATTAACAATATCCAATTTTTTACGATGTAAAGACTGTGATAAGCTATTCGTTATGCCCAATATATTTTTCATTAGAAATAGAATAATCACAAAATCAAATGTCTGAATTACATCTAGTAATGCAAATGTTGAAGTTTTTTGCTCTGAACTTGAATGATGATCATTTTGTACTATTTCAAGAACAGCAATAACTGATGAAAACAATCCAATCATACTTACTAAAGAGCCAAAATGAGAGCCCCAACGCATGTCTCCGGCTCTTTTAAGATTTCGCACTTAATTTATTCCTGTTCCACTTGAAAGTTCACCACTCTGTAAGCCTTCAATAATCTTAGTAAACTGAGAGACATGTAATAACTCCTAACATTTGCATGAAACAGTGATAATATTTGTCACAGCACTAACCATGTCAAATAACCAAGCAACTTGAACATTACTTTTTGCAACTGCAACTAATGCTAACTAAAGCTGATGTGCGAAACAATGAACATAATATGCTGATGAATTTTCATTCAAAATTAGAGTCCTAAGTCCGTTAAATTCTCCTCTCATATTGCTTGCACCATCATAACCTTGGTCACGTATTCTCGTTATACTTAATACATGTTCAGAAAAAAAATTGTAATAAATCAAGCTTAAGATATTGTGCTGATGTATCAAAAACATGCACAATACCCACAAAGCGCTCAATCACTTGACCAGTTTTGTCAACATATCTCAAAGCAATAGCCATCTGTTCTTTTGTTGATATATCTCTTGATTCATCTAATAAAATTGAAAAATAATTCTCACCAATATCTTTAGTTATCAAACTTGTAGTTTCAACAGACATTGCATTAATGATGTCTTTTTGGATATTATGTGCTATTAGTTTGTGATTTTCAGGAGCATTTTGTAGAATAACCTTATTAATAGACTCATTATGATCGCCAAGAAATCGTAACAATTCCAGAAAATTACATTGATTTAATGAAGCATCTGATTCATCATTTCCACGAAGTGTCAATCCCTATCTGATCAAAAATCGAATACAATTAATTGTTGTTGTTAGTCTAGTACGATAATCTTCTTTAGCTTGATTTGTCTGTTTGTGAAAGCTTGTATCAATGTGCTGTCTTGAATCCATCAGATTATTGCATAAAATGACAGCGTGATTATGAATGCTAGTAGGATCACCAACATGTTCTTTAAATTTTGCAAATCCTTTTTTCCAATTTTTAAAACCATCAACAACAAAAGAATTACCACCTGATTGTTGTCCCATTTCTTGCTTAAAAAGATAACAGAATAAACAAAATACGGCATCCTTTTTTATACTGTATTCTAACCATGAAGGAAAATGCTCAAACCAAGCCGTGTTAAATTTCCTTGAAATATTTCCGATGATGGTTTTTGGAAATTCATGTATTTTTGGTTGACAAGGACCTTTTAATAAATAATCTCTTCTCACATCATCGCGGTTATTAATAGGATAATCAGAAATTCGGCATCTCAATCCAGGATTTGATGCTTTATTATCTATATTAATGTCCTTTCTAGCTCGTTTAACATCAGACTGCAATCTTTCACTATCATTTTTCTCACAAATATGTGATCCTGATTTCGGCAAAACTTTAAAATATTTATCCATAACTGATTACTTTGTACAATGCCTAAACATAAAAAAAAACTAGATCAGATTTGAAATAAATCATAATCACAAAATTTAAGTTGTGCGCTCGAAGGTGTTGTTGACGATTTGTTGAAATAACGCTCCATGGCTAGTCTCGATTGAAAGCAGAATATGAGCAACAACAGGTGGACGGTGGACTAGGCTTACAAGTGCTGCATATTCTCCTTTCTCATTTCAAATGCCAACACAATTATACTGCAATTTTTCAACTAAGAATATATTCAATTTCTACATGACCACATGAGCATCTCAAAACCGATTAACCGAGCAACATCAAACAACATATGATGATATGAAGACTAAAATTTTATAATAGACTAAACTCTAAGTCTCTAACCCTAACAAACAGAGCATCCACAAAACATGAAAACTAAATGATTCAAAAGATACCTGAAGGCCAGGTGGCCAGCATGAGTCATTGTCTACTGCATTGAGAGCAGATTTCAGAACTAACCCTAAACAACTCAAAAACCCTAAACAATAAAAAATCGAAAAACTACATAAAACAAAGTGAATCAACATAAAACAAAATTAAACAACTTTAATCTTTTTAAGAAAAATCATCACTCACCAAATCTAAGCAAAGGAGGGCCGAAATTTTCGCAAGAAAATAGTCAGGAACTTTTCAGGAAAGCAGCAGACGTAAAAACTCTCGGTGAAAAAGATAAATCGTGACTTTTTTGATTTAAGTAGGGTATAGACTGAGGTTTTATGTTAAAATCGCAGTCTATACTGATAAAACTTCGGCCCTTTTTTCCTTAAAGTCACGTTTTCAAAAGTCATATTTTAAATGAAAAAAATTATAATACTTTAGACTGCGGTTTTTTATAAAACCGCATTCTAAAGTATTATAATTATTTTTTCATTTAAAACACGATTTTTGAAAATAGACCTACTACATGACATTGTTAGAAAGAGTGCTCAACATGAAAGTTGTAGATCTCGTCGATATCTACAACTTTCATGTTGAACACTTTTCTTTAAAAAGTCATATTATAGGTATAATTTCAAAAAGGGCGGAACCTGTGACGAACAATGTGATTCGCATAGCTTCGCCCGGGTTCCGTCCTTTTTAAAAATAGACATACTATATGATATTTTTAGAAAACATGTTCAACATGAAAGTTGTAGATCTTGATGAGATCTGCAACTTTCATGTAAAACACTTTTCCTAAAAATATCATATAGTAAGTCTTATTTCAAAAGACACGATTTTAATGAAAAAAATTATAATACTTTAGACTGCGGTTTTTTATAAAACCGCAGTATAAAGTATTATAATTTTTTTTCATTTAAAACATAATTTTTGAAAATAGATCTACTATATGACATTTTTAGGAAACGTGTTCAACATAAAAGTTGTAGATCTCATCGATATCTACAACTTTCATGTTGAACACCTTTCCTAAAAATGACATATAATAGGTCTAATTTCAAAAAGGGCGGAACCCGGGCCGAACAATGCGATTCGCGTAGTTCCGCCCGGGTTCCGCCCTTTTTAAAAATAGACCTACCATATGACATTTTTAGGAAAAGTGTTCAACATGAAAGTTGTAGATTTGACGAGATCTACAACTTTTATGTTAAACACTTTTTCTACAAATGTCATATATTAGGTCTTATTTCAAAAGACACAGTTTTAATGAAAAAAATTATAATACTTTAAACTGCGGTTTTTTATAAAACCGCAGTCTAAAGTCTGTCTATTTACTTTAAACAGTGATTTTTTTTTATAAAACCGCAGTCTAAAATCTGTCTAAAATATTAATTTTTTTTTGCCGTTTTAAATTAAGAAAAATACCATTTTAAATAAAAAATTTATAATATTGAGGGGAATAGACTGCGGTTTGTGCAAAAACCGCAGTCTATTCCCTTTTTTTTTTAAATTTTCAAGACGTTAGGCGTCGTGTATATTATCGTGCGTCAGGACCCCTATTTTCCTTAAATTTGCTGAAATCTCCAGTGCTTCTCACGCGATTTATTTCTTAAACCTAGCTAGAACCGAGCTTTCAGCAAATTTTGAACATATATTTTTAAATTAATCAATTATATAACATATATTTTTAAAACTCAGGGGGGTCAATTGACCCCCCTGGACCCTTAATAGATTCGTCCTTGGTTCACAATGAGTACAAAATAGAGAGAAAGGGCTTAAGCCTGATACATATCAAATGAATTAAATCTCTCTCACACACAACTCTAGGAGGGAGCTGAAACTAAACACTTGTAATCACTTGACGTTGAGTTGTAGTAGTAATGATGCGCTACATCTCCTCAAGTCATGCAACCTCGTCCCGCTGGCCTTGCTAGTGCTCTATCTCCTCGAGCTCCTACGGTCACAACCTACTGTTAGTCATAAAGACTAAGCCATTTTGTCTTTGCCTCACCCTCGCGACTCTTAGGCACCGTGCGGGAGGACGAATGCAGATGACAATAAAGGCAATATCAAAATAGCATGTGACAATGAAACTATTCTATCTTGAGTAAACATCTAACATTGTTTATATTATTATGCTAGCAGTGTGAATAACAAAAGTAAGGAACAATAAACAGTATAACTGTAATAAAAGAAGCAGTAGAGTAAGAAAGTACAGTGCAGTATAGTAAACAATTACTATTAAGCTATCATCACAATAATACCTTAACTTATATGAATGCTCATACAAACATATAAGTTGTGGTTTCAAAAATTATAACTTATCATATAAAAGAGGTCATATTAATTTATATGATAAGAATCTGCAATATGAATGTCCTAGAGTACGTATGTATGTTATGATATGTTATGCATGCTATGACTCGTATAAGTGCAACTCACTCACACCACTCTGTGATCACAGATCTTTAGTTCCCATTTTTTGGAGTTAGATAAACTCTTTGGTACCACCGTCGTGGCTACGACAGCAGTGGTGCGGGCGTCTCCACTCCTAAGCGAGTATATACACTACCAGACCGAGACCTCTCATGCGCCTCTATACATGTACCAGGTGCACTCTAGAGTCTCTGCATACTAATTGCTGGCTATCCCACCATTCGTAATTGGTTGAGTGTGTGCTTTCGGGGACCATCCTCCAGATCACGATTTAAAACAACCTACTAGCCCCTCAAACCCTCATACCTTGTTATAGTCAATGTACTGTTATTAGTGTGAAGAATGGCCCAGTACCGATGACCCGCCACCAATTTGTTTCTATGCACATTCAATTTATCTCAACATGTGCCTCCAGCTCGTAGGACTAACCCGTTATGATATAAAAACTATCGAGCCTCCAGCTCGTAGGACCAACCCATCCTGATATAGAACTCTCGAGCCTCCATCTCGCAGGACCAACCAATCCTAATATCACTCCAACCCAATAAGGGTGAGATTGCTTTATTGTTCCTTCAACCTAACCTATTAAACTATTATTGTCTAATTTTTAGTTGTACTTAGAGATTTAGGGTTAATCATGCACTTTCTAAGGTCTACCCGGTGAAGGCCTCGCAGCAGTACTAGGGAATACGATGGGCTAAAGCCTAAATCCTCCTTTCTAGGACAATTATTTTTATTGGTGACTACTCGCTATTAATAACAGACTCTCATTGTTACTCTTGAGCAAACCTAATGTCTTAGGATACTTATAGGAGTGACAATTTTTTGTCGGGCTCTAGTCTAGCTATTCCTATAAATGAACATACACACAAGCGTGTATGTCATGCAGTGACATATCTTAGGGTTCCAATAAAGGTTCCAATGCCTCCCAAACATGTCATTAAATCAATTATAATCCACTATCCTGAATACCATACCCTTGCCCACCCTTATGCATCCGTTCCATAGATGGCGCAAACTCGTAAACTCTTAAGTGTGGTGCAAACCTACTCGTTATTCCTCCTTAATCAAAAACACTTCTAATGATGCACCATGACCTTATTCAGGACTTTAGGTGGCTGGGTAACATTTTCATGTGGTTTGGATGAGCTATACTAAATGCAACCCAAGGATCTATCCTTAGTCCATATGATATGACTTCCAATTTCTTGGGCCAAAGGCCTCCAAATTTTTTTCATGGGTACATTATGTGGTAATTAGTGAAAAATCAAAAAATCACAATTTTTCTAATTATTTTTGGCCATATTTAAAATTATTTTATTATGTGACCTCTGTCTCAATGAACATAAACTACCAAAACCAGGGGTCCTCTATGCCTAAATAATTTATCTATTGATAATCTTCGCATAAAAGGTCAATGAACAAAATCTAATAATTTTCTAGATTGATTTGATCCATATTTTATATTTATAAATTTTAATACCATATTATCCATTTTTAAATGAAGTAGCAAGAATAATCAACCAATAATTCAAAGAAATTTTCTAGATAATAATATTGTCATAGTAGCAGTAAAAATAAATTTTCATAATTATCCATAAAGAATTGACTTAAGATTTTCACAATTTAAGATATTTATAAAAATATCACTATTCATAAAATTATCTTATCTACCCATACAAAAATTCTAATGAAAGTTACAGAGGTTCATAGTACTGAAAAAAAATGACCTACTAATAATTTCATAATTTTCCAAGTTCTATTTGTCACCTTTTTAATCAAAAAACATCCAGTGGCATAATTGACATTTGTACCATTTTTCTCATGAAATAATTCCCAAAAATCTCATTAAATTTTCCAGTGCAATAAAATGACATTTTAAGGCTTGACACAAAGATATAAAATTTTCCAAGATAATTTTGCTCATATTTTCTATCATAACATAAATTTGTGCTATATTTGAAATAAAATGAAACTATATGATTTTTTATTCCAAAAATCCTAACTTCTTCATGGATGATATATTTCATCTCCATAAACTCCTAACCAGAGTTTCATTGACATGCAATGAGTCAATGAGCTTAATTTCTCATTTTTACCCTTTTTACTAATGGCACACCAAATACACTTATACCTCTATCTTGCAAGTTGGATCCTACAACATGCAGAGGTCCAAATGACCCAAAAATTTTATTAGGGTCCTAAAATGATCTCATAGTCATGCCACCCAAATTTTGGGGTATTTGGAGTTGTAAAACTCCCTAAATCACATTAATTTTATAAATCAAATAATGGAATAAAACTATAGGGAAATGTTTTCCTAAAAATCTGATTTTTGAGCATAAGCTAAGTCTAGTACATACATATGCATGGCCCAAATTTTGTAACATTTGGAGTTGTAATCTATCAAATATACCTATTTTAATTTCTGACCTAGGCTAGGAGCAGTCCTAGAGAAATAGACCTACAAGAAGCTACATTGCTCCAAATGACTTGATTAAGGTGCCTAATTAAGTTAAGCCAAATGGCTACATTTTTGTTGTTGGGGACTTTTTCTAAATCTGCCCCTAATGGGCCTAAATTTAACTTGCAAGGTACTGCATAAAGTGTGACGGTAATTTAAATAAACTATAGTTTAATATACACGAAAATCGACATCATCCCTTCATCTTCTCCAACCAGCCGACAGACCATATATTATCGTGTTGTACCACCTCCATCTTGCATTTTCGGCCACTTGGGCCACCACCACCACCGACTATAATCACCACCACCTCCGTTGAGGTGGTGGCTCACGTTTCCCAGCGACATGACGGCCGGAAATATCCTCTCCGGTGATCCTAAACAAGCTAAAAACCATGTGATTTTCTCCCACGCCTCATATGGAATCGGGCTCAATTGAGCCCGATATCTCTCCTAATCGATTTAGGAATCTAGCACAAGGGGAGGGGAGGATAAACTGACCAGTAGATGAGCTTGGCAGTGGTTATGGTGGAGGTGTGCCATGACTGATTGCTTTTCCGACGAGCTTGATCCCGAACTCATTTCTCTACCTAAAGCTTAGATCCAAGACTCGAATTCAACTCCTCTCAGTGCTCTGAAGGTGATGGAAGGGTCGGTTTTAGCTGGATGTGGCTGTATAAGGAGATGTCATCATGGGTGGCCGACCTCAAGCTTTGTATGCTTCCCCATGAGCTCCAAGTGTCCACCATCACAATAAATTTGTTGGGAATTGCTGTGTGGGTTCAGAAATGAGGTTGGGCAGAGACGAGGAGGGACACATGGCTTCTATTCCTCATTTCCCTCTCATCTCTCCGTTGATTTTAGAGGAAATGACCAAAATGCCCCCATGAATGTCATATTTATCCAAAATCAGAGGGCATGGATGGTCATTGGGTTAATGGGCTGCTGATGGGCCATGGTCTACTACTTTAGCCCATTGGGAATGGACTTGGTTCTTTAATTCCCCATTTAGGCCTAATGCTGACTGTGGTTGACTTAGTCAACTTGATGAGTGGGCTGACCCCACATGATGGTCATGAGTCTTATGACATCACCCAACATTGGTTGGGTCATTGTGATGCCCTAATTGGGCTAATTGAACCCATTTATGTATTTTTGATCAAATTAGGGTTATGGTTGACTTTGGTCAAATTGGACCAATGAGTGACTATGTGACGGAGCTTCATGGTCCAATGGACTCCAATTAGAGTTTGAAGTTTAGTGGTGGGGTCAAATTGACCATGTGATGCTTAATTGAGCCACTTAGGGTTGAGTTGACCCATATTGACCTAAAGGGCACTCTAGTCAAATTGGCCAATTTGATGACCCTATGATAGGGATTTTAGGTCACCTAGGTTTTCTTTAGGGTTATGGACATAGTGGTGAGGTCAATTTATACTTGTGGTTTCAATTTGGGCTAGATTGACCTAAGTTGAATTGAACATTATAGTGGGCCTCATGTGAGTCCATCTTAACTCATTGGGTCCTAAGGTCGCTATCTAGCCTAACCCATCACACCCACCACATATCTTATCCTAATGTGTGAGTTAAGGGGGTCTAGAAAAAAAGGATGTTACAAATCCAAATAAGCAAAAAAAATAATTTTATCCCCGAAATTCAAGTTTAGGTCTATGGGGTTTTAAGCATAAGAAGTTATGAACTTTTCAAGGATATTTCAAAATGTACCTGAGGCGAAGAGTCTCGGGTACTATTCCTGCATCAGGTCCATCGGCTCCCAGGTGTGCTCCTCCCGCCCGTGGTTGGACCACAACACCTTAACTAAGGGAACCTTCTTCTTTCGCAGAACTCGAACCGTCGTGTCATCGATCCGAATCGGCTCCAAACGAACTGATAGATCGGATGCTACTAGTCCCGTTGTAGCTATTATGTGTTGCTCTGGCCAAAGCAATGCTCTCTGAAGTGAGGAGACATGGAAGACATCATGCATGTTCTCTAACTTTGGCGGCATCTCCAATCGATATGAAAAAGGACCGATCCGCTCCAGGATCATATAAGGCCCCATAAACCGGGGACTGAGCTTCTTATGCCTCTACACCCGCGAAACCCTGTGCACCAAAAGTATCTTCAAGAAGACTCTGTCTCCCACATGGAACCCCACCTTTTAATGCCTTGCATCGTAAAACTTGGCCTGCCTACTCCGTGCCTCTATATCCGGTCCCTGATCAGCTATATATGCGTGTTTGTATACTCAATATAAGCTGATCTGAGTTCCCTTTGATCCTCATCTTTGACCCAAGATAGTGGCGTTCGTCACTTCCTTTCATACAAGGCCTTGTACAATGTCATCCCAATGCTTGTCTGGTGGCTTTTGTTATAATAGAACTATATCAGTTGCAACAACCTCTCCCAGGGCTTCCCTATATCCAAGATGCACAAATGAAGTAGGTCCTCCATGGTCCGCTCCGTCTGACTGTCGGCCAGGGTGTGAAAAGCGGTGCTGAAAGTAAGCCGAGAACCCAAGTATGTATGTACTGCTCTCCACTCCCTTGAAGTGAACCGACATCACAATCTGAGATAATCAATCTGGGCACGTCGTGGTATTTGACCAACTACTCCACAAATAGTCTCACTAAAACTATAACCGGGGTGTCCTTCCTGACTGGAATGAACCGTGTCACCTTGGTAATTCTATCGATGATGACCTAAATAGATTCATGCCCAGCGTGGGAGTGAGGCAACCCATGAACAAAATCCATGGCTATGTCCTCGAACTTCCACTCTAGCACTAGCAATAGCTGCAAAAGTCCTCCCGGGCTCTTACACTCTACCTTCACCCGATGGCAGGTCTCGTAATATATCACAAATGATATAATCTCCCTCTTCATCCCGGGACAGTACATGTCCCTCCATAGGTCTGCTATCATCTTGGTGATCCCAGGGTGCACCGAGTTTTGAGTGCAGTGTGCCACCCTGAGTATGTCCTCTCGAATCCCACCTCCTGTAGATATATAGATGCAGCCACGGAAATGAACAAGTTCGTCGCGCAGTGTATAATCCTCAGACTTGCTCCCTTTTGGGGCTCTAAATATAGGCTCCAAAGCTGTGTCCTGTCTCTCCTATGCCCTAATACGGTCTCGTATATCATATATAATGCTCAAAGAGGGCAAGTACTCCCTATAGACCTTTGTCTCTGCCCTGTAAACCACGGTAATGTGCATATTATAACGTCCTGATTCGCACTAGGCCCCTCGTGTGCGTTTTTGAGTCAGAAGAGCTGATTTGGGCTCAGGGAAGTGCTGGCAGCGGGGCTGCACTTGTATATGGGGGAAGAAACCAGTCCAGAATAGGACACGGGTAGAGACACGGGAGTGTCCCTACCCGTGTGGGAGAGGCAAGCTTTCGTGTCGATGACTCGAGTGTGCCCAAAGAAGGACATGGGTAGTGACACGGGCGTGTCACTACTCGTATGAAGTTGACACTGGTAGAGACACAGGCATGTCCCTACCCGTGTGCGTCGAGTTGAGATCGACGAAGTGTACCCGAGAAGGACACGGGTAGAGACATGGGCGTGTGACGCGTGTCCCTACCCGTGTGTGTTGAGTTGAGTTCGTCAAGGCGTGTCCAGAGAAGGACATGGCCAGAGAACACGACCGTATCATGTGGACACGGGTACAAACACGTGTCACAACCCGCATTTTCACCGTAAATAAAGCTTATCAGAGTAAGGGAAAATGCGTGTCATGATGCCACGTCAACAGGGTATAACTGCGGACGCTCAGGCAGACACCAAACTAATCATGAAAAAGGGTTCTTTTTAAGTTATTATAAGGAAAATCAGTTAAGTGCAGTCGTTAGCCGTATCCCTCGGCTGAGTGACTCATCTAGTCCACGAGTTAAAATATATTATACGCTGCGGAAAAATACTTGATTAGATTAACTCAAACATCCTACATGAGTAAAACCGTCCCTAAAGGACAACTCATGTCATGCAAGACTCTAAATTTATTATAGTAGGAAAGATAGTTTTTTATGGTCACTAAAAATAACACGTTAGAGTTTCAAATTATGCAATGCATGAAGTAATAGTAGTAGATTGTATAGTTGAAAATACCTAACATGCATTCCTAGCATAAATCCTCCCAGAGAACAAGTAATCCACATCCATATTTAAAAAAATGAGCAGCTAGCAAGTATTAAACAACTAACAATTCAGTGGGCGCCAACAAACTGACACGAACCCACGAACAAAAGTATGTCTGGACTAGTAAAACCAAACAAACAACAAACTACCTCGCTAAGACGAGACAACAATCACGGCCAATGCTGCCGCCCAGAAAACTCCAAAACCAGCACTGCTAACTGCTACTGCTCTGAACCTGAGGCATGCCAAAGATAGAACACCTCAGCAAGAAGGTACAAATAGTGACAGGAGAAGTAATAAGCCAAAATAAGCAAAGGTCAACAGGGGTACCAACCCAAGACCCAAAACACTAAAGTAAAGTACAACAGTAAACAAGGCATCAACAGGAAAAGAGCTCCTACGCGATTTATCACGTTCAACAAGAGTACACAAGATGCACGAGCCTATAAGGTGACTACAAGAATATTTCACTAGAAAGGACAATATAAAACCTTTATTAGGCACATGTAGTCGACTTTACCCAAAAAAACACGGGCGAAGTGGTCACTCTTGGACACACCACCCAAAAACAACGGGCGAGGTGGTCACTCTTGGACTCACCACCCAAAAAACAAACGGATATATAATCCGTCTAATTGTGAGGGGGTCTGATACTCTCCACCATCACCGCAGACATCCAAAAAACAGGTAGACTTCCACAGGGCACTAATGAAGGTAACAAACACTGCGTAGGCGGAATCGTCCACTAACTCCCGCATTCAAGAAACCCAAAGAAATCACAACACAAATATCTCGAGATTTGGATCGTCGGACTCTACTTGACATTACCGAACTCAAGACGCGGTTGATCAACCTCTAGGAGCAATTTACAGTGCTAGATAAATGCTAACGCGCTAAATAACGAAAGCTAAAACATGCATAGCCATCATTAAGACACACCAGGAACAATTAACCAAAACCAGACAAAAATCGGGCTTTCCAAGACAACATTGTACAACAACAAAGGAACGTTGAAACGATTAATCATCACAATGACTTGGAAGAATAAGCGCAGAAAATTTAAAGAACATGAAAGTATAGTCGTTACCATCAGATCGGACAAAGAGAAACGAGGGGAAAACCATCACTTGCCTTGGTTTTACCGGAAAAGTCCTCTGAATCGCTCCACGTCGAATATCGGGGCAAAAGACTGCGGGAGGAGTTGAAATCTAGACAAAAAGGGTCGAAAAGGGGATTAGGGCCGAAAACCCCTAACGAGAAAATCTCAAGAAACGGGGAAGAAATTACCACGAGGGCACAGCTCTCGCCGAGAGCTTTCCAGATCTACGATCAGTTTGGAATTTCGAGCACCGGAGCACCGTCAATGGCCACCGGAAGGATTAAGGACGAACAACCTCTATCTCGCTCACGCCGCTCTGGTTTGCGAGGAAAGGAATATGAGAAGAAGATGAAGAAGGTATTTATACTAAAGGTGATAACAGGAAAAACAGCAAAATAAACCGGGTTCAGCTGAACCAGTTTTCCCGAAGCAGAGGGAAAGGGGTTACTCGAGTATCAGACAAAAAACCTACTCGAGTAGTTCAATACGACCACTCGAGTACAGAAGACCTACTCGAGTCGTTCAATACAACTACTCGAGTAACAGAAGGCCCACTCATGAAGCTCATCACAATTACTCGAGTAACAGAAACCTACCCGAGTAGTTCATTACAACTACTCGAGCAATAGAGAAGGAGTACTCGAGCACTGAGGGAATTACACGAATACTGCACAAGACTTACTCAAGTACTAAGGCAGCTTATTCGAGTACTACAAGGGGAAAAACAGTGCCCAAAAGAAAAACAATCGTCGAGCTCCGCTCGATGATCATCGAACGCGATACAGCGCCCAGAAAAGGGAATACAATCGTCGAGCTCCGCTCGACGATCGTCGAACCTGACACAGCGCTCGGGAAAAGGAATACAATCGTCGAGCTCCGCTCGACGATCGTCAAACCCGACACAGCGCTCAGGAAAAGGAATACAATCGTCGAGCTCCGCTCGACGATCGTCGAACCCGACACAGCGCCCAAGAAAAAACCAGAAAAAACTCGGTTCGACGAAAACCAACACCTTATGTAAGACCCCCCTCCCCGGATCCCAAAACACGGCACGAAGGGGGAGTCTTATGCCCGGAACAGCCGCCTTGCGGTAGCATTAGCACACGGGCTAACCTGTACCATAAGACGCCTATTCCGCCGGCTACAACCATATCAATATAAATGCCAACCCAACCAAAATTTATAAGCAAGAGAAGTCAAAATTCACACTAAGTAATATATAATGTCCAAAACATCAAATGATGAGAAGCTAAACATGCTTCTACAGAATATCAGAGTACAGCTAATCATTGCCCAAACGGGCTACATCAGAGTAATCAAAATACTAATATCAGTAACCGACGGTATCGACGGCACCGTCACATCAGGCCCTGTCGTCCTGGCCTGGCTGTCCTGCTGCGTAGTCTGCGGCTGCTCTACCTGCGGCGTGACCTCCTAAAAAGGAAGACGTAGCAACCGTTAGTCGAAACGACTAAGTGGTTTCACATCCGCTCCCCCGGCGACTCCTCGGCACCGGGCGGAGAAAGAGAAACAAGGGTACAATATATATAAGTGTATGACAGGTACAAACAGGTGACAGTGGAGTAAGAGAAACAGTATCATTATCAGCATTTATATAAGAGCTACAACTAAACTAGCAAGTATAACTAAGAGCAGAAAGTAACTTAACTTATAAGAATGCCCATACAAACTTATAAGTTAAGGATCGGGTTACATAAAAGTAACTCATCGTATAAGAGTGCCCATACAAACTTATACGATGAGGATCTTGTTGTGCAATGATATGAAATGCTATGAATGCTATGCAATGACTCACCCATGCACATCCATGCAATTGCTATGTCGACACAGACTGTAGTTCCCACTTTTCGAGCAGGTAGCTAACCACTCAGGCATCAGCCGCCGTGGCCAGGCGGTGACAGTAGAACGGGCTCTTCTACTACTAGGCGGGTATCACACTACTTCACCTAGGCCTCCGTACGCCTCAACGCTAAGAACACAACAGCGGAGCCCATGCGTACTATGGCCCAGCGGGGTCTTGGGTAGATGTGCACCAAGAACACAGCCCGAACTGGCCTTGCGTGACCCGGAAGGGGCCTCGGAAGAAAGCACGAGGACACAGCCCAACCGTTCACATGGCCGGAGGGGCCTCGGGACGTGAACACCGAGGACACAGCCCAAACCGACCAAGTCTAACTGCCAACTCCCGTCGGTGTGACGACTGGCGAGCCCGTAGACCTGCCACACTATCCTTAACCCAGGATTACGACACTGCGTGTCGACTCACACCACATGCAAATACCACATCAACATATCATGGAAGGGGCCTCGGAAGTAAACACGAGGACACAGCCCAACCATCCATCCACACCTTATCTCAACAAAACCAAAACAAGTGACGGTCAACACCGCACTTACATCCCTTCACAATACTACCCGTTAGGGAGACGACTCTCTAAGTATTGGACTACTAGACTCATTTCATTAATCAAACATGTCCATGATCATAATCTATTCATCTATATGACTTTCCAAATGATGACAATGTAATATAAACATGATGCGCATATAAAGATCTATCTCACTTTTCATTTGATAATGTCATAATTTAAACATGAAGTGCACAATATCAATCTTTCAATTCCTACCAATTCGATTCGTTTAAATAAGATTATTTCACAATTTGATAATATGAGATTTGATTAATAAGCAACTTCAATCATGCAACAACTGATTAATCATAAGGGTTCATCCAAGGCAAGTATCATGCATTATTAATTCCACCGAATCAAAATTCATCTTTCATTAAGCCCAGAATTTAGGCGCAGGTTGAATCTGGACAGCAACTTCGACCGGAGATTCCCGAGGCTACAGGAATCCGGTGAAGTCGTGTAACCCCTCGATGGAAAGGTATTTCCATGTACTACATCTTTCATATTCAGAGCTCAACCCAGATTTGACATTATACTATTTGAAATCGGACCTGAAGTCCGCTGCGTACAGAACACAGTTTCTGCATACAAGATTTATAGAACCCCATTTTCGTTTAGACTTTCCCGTGGCTACAGACTTCGCCAGAAGTCGTGCAACTACTCGTTGGAAAGGTATTTTCAAGGGCTTCAACTTTCGTGTTAAGCCGAAAGCCCAGATCTGGCCATAGCATACTTAAAAATGGCCATGAAGTTCGCTGCGCGCAGAATACAGATTCTGCACGCATCTTAAGGCGGAATGAACGGCATCGGTTCATCTTCCTCCTCAATGCGATCATCCCAAATCATTCCAGAAAACCTCCTCCCTTATTCACCCTCAAGAGGCCAAAACCCTTCACGAAACCATCCCTTATCATCACATTGAAGAAGGGCGTGGTTGAAGAGATCTAAAACCTAAGACACAAGACTTAGCATGACCTTTCCTAGAAAACTCCTCCTCACTATCAAGACTCTCTTGAGTCGATGTCTCTCCTAGGAAAATAATTATAGATCTAGCACCAAGGGAGATGGTAGGAAACTCACATTGGCTCCAGCGGTACCACCATTTCCGGCCATGGATCTCGTAGTTCTCCTTGGCGGCATTTTCTCTTTCACGGCGATGACGGATCTCCTTCGGTAGAACTTGCTCCAGCAGTTTCCCTCACACCAGGAGTTCTCACTGGAAATAGGGGAAGAAAAGAGAATGAAAACGGCTAGGGTTTTCTCTCCCCCTTATATACAAAATGTGACACGGGTAGGGACACGGCCGTGTCCGTACCCGTGTCCTGCTTCCGTGAAACGGCCGTGGCGGTTTCCATGTCGGTTCAATGTTTGACACGGGTAGGGACACGCCCGTGTCCCGACCCGTGTCCCCATGACACGGCCGTGTGCATGGCCGTGTCATTGGCCGTGTACTTCTCGGGTTGCATCTCGACACTTCTCGTCGAGCTCAACTCGACGCACACGGGTAGGGACACGGCCATGTCACTACCCGTGTCACTTAGTGTCGACACAGTTCGACGATCTCGACACGGCTCGTCGAGCTCAACTCGACGCACACGGGTAGGGACACGGCCGTGTCACTACCCGTGTCACTTAGTGTCGACACAGTTCGATGATCTCGACACGCCTCGTCGAGCTCAACTCGACGCACACGGGTAGGGACACGGCCGTGTCACTACCCGTGTCACTTGGTGTCGACACAACTCGTTAGTCTCGACACGGCTCGTCGAGCTCAACTCGACGCACACGGGTAAGGACACGCCCGTGTCACTACCCGTGTCGCTACCCGTGTCACTACCCGTGTCACTACCCGTGTCACTACCCGTGTCACTACCCGTGTCACTACCCGTGTCTTTTTACACTGATTTCTCCACTTCTCCACAAGTGCAGTCCAATTCCCTGCACTTCTCAGGACTCGAGTCAACCCTCCTGACTCAAAAACACACACACTAGGGGCCTAGAGCGATTCGGGACGTTACACCTTAGGAGGGCTTCCCGAGAATCAACACAAGCCCAAGACATTAAAATAGCAATTAACGTGTTCAGATAGTTGAACAAGGATCTAAGAGATCAAACTAAGGCTCAAACGCGCCGAATTAAACGAAACTTACGCCGTAGGCGAAAACTGCAGCTACAGACACAACGACGAAGTTAAAACCAAAATCCTACGAGCTATTCCCGAGATATTAACCGTCAAAGTATGCGGCGAACAAAACAAAACCCAAAACTTCGATCGCGCGTCGAGACTCCAAAAAAAAACACGCTCGGGTTGCGACGAAACTGGACGAGCACGTCCAAAACTACTCAAATCCAACACTCGACGTTAAAAGTAACGCCACGACGTCATAAATCTGACGTTGCCCAAACAAATAAAATCATCGAAAAATCGGGGGCGTTACAGTCACTCCCCCTAAAAAGAAGTTTCGTCGCGAAACTTTTCACAACTCCAAAACCAAATCAAAATTGATAAAACCATGCATAACTGAAGGCATAACAACATACCCGAAACTAAGAGAAGAGGTGCGGATGAGATTCCCTCATCGCCGATTCCAATTCCCACGTCGCGCTCTCGACGTCTTGGTTTCTCCAAAGAATCTTGACCATGGGGATGGTCTTTCTCCGCAACACACGCTTTTGAGAATCCAGAACACGAATAGGTTCTTCCATATATGTAAGGTTGGGCTGAATCTGGGGTATCGAGTCAAGGACTTGACGATCACTACGAACACACTTCCGCAACTGGCTCACATGGAACACATCATGGACACCAGGGAAGGTCACAGGCAATTCCAGCCTATAAGATGACACTCTGATGCGCTCAAGAATCTGAAAAGGTCCCACATACCGGGGGGTCTAACTTGTGGTTCCTTCCAAACCTTTTAACACCAGACATCGGGGAAACTTTCAAAAAAACCAAGTCTCCAACAACAAACTCCAGATCGACCGTTCGTAGATTAGCATACTTCTCATAACGCTCTTGAGCCACACGAAGCTTTACCCGAATATGAGTCACAACACAATTCATCTCTTCAAGGGTTTCCGGACCTAACAACGGTCTCGCACCAACTTCAGCCCAAAACAATGGAGTCCTACAACGCCTCCCATACAAGGCCTCAAACGGAGCCATCTGCAGACTCTCTTGATAACTATTATTGTAAGCAAACTCCATGAGTTTGAGACGCTCATCCCAAGCACCACCATGATCCAAACCATAACACCTGATCATATCCTCTACGATCTGATTTACCCTTTTCGTCTGACCATTAGTCTGCGGATGATAGGTGGTGGAATACCTTAAATCGGTACCCAACCCCTCCTGTAAACTCTTCCAAAAATGAGACGTAAATCTAGAGTCCCGATCTGATACAATGCTAACAGGCACACCATGTAACCTGATGACCTCTTTAAGATATAACTCAGATATCTTCTTCATCGAGTACCCAATCCTAAATGGAACAAAGTGAGCACACTTTGTCAGTCTGTCGACTATCACCCAAACAGAGTCGTCCCCACGTGGAGATTTTTGCAGATCGGTGATGAAATCCATTGAAATACTCTCCCATTTCCAACTTGGAATATCCAGCGGTGTCAATTTACCACCAGGCCTTCTGTGATCAGATTTAACACTCTGACAAGTATAACATTCTGATACAAACTTTGCGATGTCATTCTTCATCCCTGACCACCAAATAATTTGCTTTAGATCTTTATACATCTTAGTGGAACTAGGGTGGTAGGCTACATTGGAACCATGAGCTTCAACACAGATCTTAGCTCGAATATCGCCAAAGGCGGGGACGCAAAATCTACCCCGATACTTCAAGGTGTCCAACTCGTCCATAGAGAAATCAGGTAGCTCTCCCTTCACAGTTCTATTCTAGAGGTGCAACAAATCAGGATCATCCTTCTGATGTGCTCGAGTAAGGGAAATCCAAGAGGGTTCTCCTGCTTCTAGACTAGCAGGCATAGTACTACTCCCAACCTCAATATCCATCAACAAAATTTCTTCTATCAAGGACTGCACCGATAAATTAAAAATCTTAGCGGTCTTTCTACTCAAAGCATCGGCTACTACATTAGCCTTTCCCGGATGATAAAGAATTTCCACTTCATAATCCACCACATATTCTAACCACCGACGCTGGCGCAGATTTAGTTCTTTCTGAGTGAAGATGTACTTCAAAATCTTATGGTCCGTATAGATCTTGCACAACGCGCTATATAATAAGTGTCTCCAAAGCTTCAACGCATAAATTACGGCAACAAACTCCAAATCGTGCGTAGGATAGTTTCTCTCGTGGATCTTTAGTTGTCTCGATCCATACGCAATCACCTTACCATCTTGCATTAAAACACAACCAAGTCCGACGTGTGACGCGTCAACATACACAGCATACTCAACTCCTTCAGTAGGTAAGGTTAAAATCAGAGCAGTACATAATCTCTTCTTCAGCTCTTGGAAAGCCTCTTCACACTTATAACTCCAGATGAAAGCAGTATTCTTCTGAGTAAGTCTAGTTAGAAGAGCATACAACACCGAAAACCCCTCCACGAATCTTCTATAATAGCCGGCCTGGCCCAAGAAACTAGTAATCTCCTTAGGTGTAGAAGGTCTCTCACATTCCATCACCGCAGAAATCTTGGTCGAGTCTACAAAAATACTGTCCTTGCTTACCACATGACCCAGAAAGGACACCTGAGGTAACCAGAACTCACACTTGCTCAACTTCGCATATAACTTATGCTCCCTCAGGGTCGACAAAACCAGACGCAAATGCTGAGTATTCTCCTCAACATTGCTAGAATACACCAAGACATCATCTATGAATACAATAACAAATCGGTCCAAGAAATCCTTAAACACCCGATTCATCAAATCCATGAAAGCAGAGGGTGCATTGGTTAAACCAAAAGACATCACCAAAAACTCATAGTGTCCATGCCGCGAATGAAAAGCGGTTCGGGGAATATCTGTCTCACGAATCCTCAACTGGTGGTAGCCTGAGCGAAGATCGATCTTTGAAAATACCGAGCTACCGCGCAATTGGTCGAACAAATCATCAATCCTTGGCAGGGGATATCTATTCTTAATGGTTACCTTGTTCAATTCCCTATAATCGATGCAAAGTCTCATCGATCCATCTTTCTTCTTGACGAACAAAACAGGAGCACCCCATGGAGAAGTACTTAGTCTAATAAAACCACAACTGAGCAACTCATCGAGCTGAGTACCCAACTCGTCCAACTCACGCGGATCCATACGATACGGTGCTTTAGTAATAGGATGAGTACCTGGCTCGTGGTCTATCACAAACTCTATCTCCCTTTCCGGAGGAAGTCCTGGAAGACTATCAGGAAAGACATCTGGAAATTCTCGCACCACCGAGACATCCTCAAGACGTGACGTAAAAAAAGCTGTCTCCAGAGCAGAAATAGAAACCAAAAATGCCTCGCAACCAGACTCTATAGCACGACAAGCACATACCGTAGAAATGACAGGAGAAACTCTGTCCTGAAATCCATAGACGCTCATAGGTTGTCCGTCGTCCATTCTGAAATCCAATCGCTTAGCCTTGCACTGGATGACCGCATCATACTTGGATAGCTAGTCCATGACCAGAATCACGTCAAAATCAGACAGATCCAAAATCATCAGATCCGCAAAGGCCAGAAAATTACCAAGATAAATAGGGCATCTCAGAACTCCTTGGTTAGATATCACAGAATCACCGGAAGGGAGCTTGACATTGAAGGAGCCTCCCAAATGGTCCACAGTCAGGCGATGTTTATCAACAAACCTCCAGACCACAAAGGAATGAGTGGCACCCGAATCGAAAAGAATGCGGGAACACCTATTCCGCACCTTAAAATCCCCTAAAACCGTAACATACATAGCTAAACGAACGATAACTGGGGCAACAACGATAACTAACAAGGATAAATTAAACTGAGGCTAACCTGATATCACTTGCATAGAGGTTTGGGCTTCCTCGCTGGTCATCACGTTCAGCTTTCCTTTTCCTCTATCCAGGTTTGGTGGCAGTGGCAGAGCTCGAAGTGGGGTAGGCTGCAGCGGGGACTGAGCCTGGGGGCACGAAGACTTCTGGTGTCCCTTCTGCCCACACTGGAAGCAAATCCTTTCTTTCATCCAACAACGAGTCACATCATGACCCTTCCTTGCATAGAACGAGCACACAAGCTCTTCCTTGGGTGCACCTTGGATGGCATGCACCTGCTGCTGCTTCAGGGTGACAGTCCTCTTGAAGCACCTTTCGAAGGGGTGGCCAGAACGACCACAGAAACTACACACTTCCTTACTTTTCTTCTTCGATGAAGGGCCAGATGCCCTGGAGCTACCATCCTCAACACCTTTTCTTTTCTCCTTCATTGCCGCAACACCGTGGTTCTTGGCGTTTTCAATCGCCTCCACTTTTAGAGTGGCTTCCACTGCTTCAGCATAACTTTCAGCTTGGTAAGCGCATGCCAACTGCTGAACATCGCTTCTTAATCCTCCCAAGAAATGTTTCACTCTTCCCTCCTCAGAAGCTACCAAATCAGGAGCAAACCTGCTCAGTTTGCTAAACTCAATATCGTACTCGCTCACGGTGAGCTGTCTCTGCTTTAAATGCAGGAAGTTATTCATCAGGCGGTCTTGCTCGACCTAGGGTAGAAATTTCTTCAGCAGCATCTTCTTAAAAGATTCCCAAGTACAGCCTTCCTTCAGGCTCTCTCTTTCCCGAATCCACCAACTCTTTGCCAGACCTTTTAACTGATAGGCTGCAATCATCACCTTCTGGGCTTCTATAATTCCAGAATACGAAAATATCTGTTCGATGGAGATGATCCAATCATTTATAATCACAAAGTCAGCACTCCCATCGAAGGTGGGAGGTCCCAACCGCTGGAAGTGCGATATGAAATTCATTTCTAGTGGTATCGCCATCGGGGGCACCAGAGGAGTAGGGGTATCGGGCACGGCTTGGCCCGAGGCGGGCTCTTACGCTGAAGGTTGCTGCGCGGGAGCGGCAGACAACAAAGACTCAATTTGCGATTGCATCGCAACCAATTGTCTTGACAGAGCCTCATTGCTCTGACGCAGACTCTCGATAATCGCGTCACTTTGCGCACCTGATGACTCACCCTCCGACTGGGGAGTCGACCTCATCGCAGGACGCTTGGGCGGCATTTCTAAAAGGCAAACGAACAACTCATCAAAATCCTAGCTTACAACAAAGCCACACGACTAGTTCAGACCATACTTAAAAGACACTTGCTTACGCTGCAACTTGCTCTGGGATTTTATAATTATGCTATGTCCTACTTAGGATGACATCCTCTCATTCTATTGACTCTTGTGCCTATGACATGAATGCATGTATTTATATTCGTTTTCTGATTTAAAACCATGTGTGTACATATGTCATCCCGCAAATCTTTAGCTTGACACTCTGTGATTATGCAATGTTATGCTATGCATGATTGTGCTATGCATTATAAAAAGGCCCTAATGCATGTCATGAGCGGCGTACACATGAAAATGTTATGCATCCCATACTACATAACATTCTCATGCAACGAAAAAGAAACGTGCTAGTCGCATTCATGTGGTGAGGTTATGCATCTCATACTACATAACCCTCACATGTTTCCCCTATGGTGGATCCATATACAGACACATATTATGCATCTCATACTACATAATATGCCCCGTATACTTCATGTTATGCTATGAGTGTAGTGTTCGTGCTTCAGTCAAGACGTGCTGATGACATATCGGTATGTGTATGATATGAAACACCTAATACCAATAAGGGAAGGTTGCCCGACAAATTGTCAAGCAACCTTCCTCTGATACCAACTGTCACAACCTGCATTTTCACCGCAAATAAAGCTTATTAGAGTAAGAGAAAATGCGTGTCATGATGCCACGTCAACAGGGGATAACTGCGGACGCTCAGGTAGACACCAAACTAATCATGAAGAAAGGTTCTTTTAAAGTTATTATAAGGAAAATCGGTTAAGTGCAGTCGTTAGCCGTATCCCTCGGCTTAGTGGCTCATCTAGTCCATGAGTCAAAATATATTATACGCTGCGGAAAAATATTTGACTATATTAACTCAAACATCCTACATGAGTAAAACCGTCCCTAAAAGATAACTCATGCCATGCAAGACTCTAAATTTATTATAGTAGGAAAGATAATTTTTTACGGTCGCTAAAAATAACACGTTAGAGTTTCAAATTATACAATACATGAAGTAATAGTAGTAGATTTTATAGTTGAAAATACCTAACATGCATTCCTAGTATAAATCCTCCCAGAGAACAAGTAATCCACATCCACATTTAAAGAAATGAGAAGCTAGCAAGTATCAAATAACTAACAATTCAGTGGGCGCCAACAAACTGACACGAACCCACGAACAAAAGTATGTCTGGACTAGTAAAACCAAACAAACAACAAACTACCTCGCTAAGATGAGGCAATAATCATGGCCAACGCTGCCGCCCAGAAAACTCCAAAACCAGCACTGCTAACTGCTACTGCTCTGAACCTGTGGCATCCCAAAGATAGAACACCTCAGCAAGAAGGTACAAATAGTGGTAGGAGAAGTAATAAGCCAAAATAAGCAAAGGTCAATATGGGTACCAACCTAAGAGCCAAAACATTGAAGTAAAGTACAACAGTAAACAAGGAATCAACAGGAAAAGAGCTCCTACGTGATTTATCACGTTCAACAAGAGTACACCAGATGCACGAGGCTATAAGGTGACTACAAGAATATTTCACCAGAAAGGACAATACAAAACCTTTATTAGGCACCTGTGGTCGGTTTTACCCCAAAAAAACACGGGCGAAGTGGTCACTCTTGGACACACCACCCAAAAATAACAACGGGCGAGGTGGTCACTCTTGGACTCACCACCCAAAAACAAACGAATATATAATCCGTCTAATTGCGAGGGAGTATCATACTCTCCACCATACACCGCAGACATCCAAAAACCAGGTAGACTTCTGTTGAGATTATATTAGCCAGCAGGACACGTGTGTGTGGGACCGCATGTTTGGGATTTCCCCATCGCGTTCCAGGTCTGGGTGTTGACCCCGGTGGGCCCCCCTTGTGTGACGGAATATCCCCGCGGTTCTGTGGTTGGGGTTAGTCCCACACCGCCTGCAGACTTCTCCACTTTGTGTTCATGTACCCCGCCACCCTTCATCTCAATACCTGGGTTTTGAGATGAACTAATGGGTTGGCGGGTTCTAACTTGGTATCAGAGCAGGTTGTCCTGCTGCGGGGGTGTGTTGAGATTATATTAGGCAGCAGGACACGTGTGTGTGGGACCGCATGTTTGGGCTTTCCCCATCGCGTTCCAGGTCTGGGTGTTGACCCCGGTGGGCCCCCCTTGTGTGGCGGAATATCCCCGCGGTTCTGTGGTTGGGGTTAGTCCCACACCGCCTACAGACTTCTCCACTTTGTGTTCATGTACCCCGCCACCCTTCATCTCAATATCTGGGTTTTGAGATGAACTAATGGGTTGGCGGGTTCTAACTACTTCCACAGGGCATTAATGAAGGTAACAAACACTGCGGAGGTGGAATCGTCCACTAACTGCCGCATTCAATAAACCCAAAGAAACCACAACACAAATATCTCGAGATTTGGCTCGTCGGACTCTACTTGACATTACCGAACTCAAGACGCGGTTGATCAACCTCTGGGAGCAATTTATAATCCTAGATAAACGCTAACGCGCTAAATAACGAAAGCTAAAACATGCATAACCATCATTAAGACACACCAAGAACAATTAACCAAAACCAGACAAAAACCGGGATTTCCAAGACAACACTGTACAACAACAAAGGAACGTTGAAACGATTAATCATCACAATGACTTGGAAGAATAAGCGCAGAAAATTTAAAGAACATGAAAGTATAGTCGTTACCATCAGATCGGACAAAGAGAAACGAGGGGAAAACCACCACTTGTCTTGGTTTTACAGGAAAAGTCCTCTAAATCGCTCCACGTCGAAGATCGGGGCAAAAGACTGCGGGAGGAGTTGAAATCTAGACAAAAAGGGTCGAAAAGGGGATTATGGCCGAAAACCCTTAACGAGAAAATCTTAAGAAACGGGGAAGAAATTACCACGAGGGTGCAGCTCTCGCCGAGAGCTTTCCAGATCTACGATCGGTTTGGAATTTCGAGCACCGGAGCACCGTCAACAGCCACCGGAAGGATTAATGACGAACAACCTTTATCTCGCTCACGCCGCTCTGGTTCAGGAGGAAAGGAATCAGAGAAGAAGATGAAGAAGGTATTTATACCAAAGGTGATAACATGAAAAACAGCAAAATAAACCGGGTTCAGTTGAACCGGTTTTCCCGAAGCAGAGGGAAAGGGGTTACTCGAGTATCAGACAAAAAACCTACTCGAGTAGTTCAATACAACCACTCGAGTACAAAAGACCTACTCGAGTAGTTCAATACAACTACTCGAGTAACAAAAGGCCCACTCATAAAGCACATCACAATTACTCGAGTAACAGAAACCTACCCGAGTAGTTCACGTGATTTTTCACCCTTTTCCGGGTTTTTCACAGTAAAATAATCCACCTGTCATTGCTTCTTGGTTTTCTTTAACTGTTTGAGGCGGTCCGATTCTTCGAACCGAAGGAAAACTGGGCGACCTGCAACATGAATAATGCTTATGTCAACTTGTACTATGCATCAATGATAACCTGAAAATAACGTTTGCGAATCTAACTTGTGAAGGACTAACTACCTTGTGATTCCACGTAAACAACCTTTGGCCTGTTTCGTACTTACTGACTTACTTTGGTTGAATTCCAGGTCAGAATTACAGATCATGGCCACCTGCACCTAACCATGTAAAGTTCTCAATGGGAAACAGCTCACTTGGGGCCAGGCTCACCGCTCTTCATTATATGCATCAAAGGTTGTAGAAAATTAGATGCTGGATTCTCCCACTCTGCTCATGAAACGTTAGCAAGTTACTTCAACCTATGTTACTACCCTATAAACCATCTAAATAGAAATTTATGCCCAAGATCCACTTGTTCCAATGTTTCAACAACGCCAATAATTTAACACCTCTATTCAAACTGCCCGAGTGGATAAAACTTATTGAATATGATAAATACTTTCCAAGGAAAATGAGAAAATATCCAAGAATCCTTATTAAGAGAAGTTCATGTGGGTGCTACTGTTATGCACAAAGAAACATGAATCATATTAGTTAGGGTGTCTATATGAGAAGATCGGGAAGAGGATTAAGAAAAGAGGTAAAACACCAAAAACATACCGTCTCAGAATCCAGGATGAGGACCTTCATGCCGGATATGTCCTGCAACATGCGCCCGATGTACTCTCGAACAAGTGAAATTAACACCATTTTTTATTGACTGCTCACAGCGCCGCCTAGGATCGCCGGTCTTCCCGTTTTTGCTTGAATCTAATAAATCGGGAGGTAGACACTAGCTCCAACAAGGGAGATTCTTATCACCGGGAGCCATTCCGAGATCAGCCTTGGTTTGGTTCCGCTTATTTCCTCCCATGAGTTTAGACAAAACGGCCATTATCAACGTATGCAAGGCAAAAATTATGACCATGATGACCGCTACTAAGAAAATTGATTACTTTTGAACAAAAAGACTTGGATTTCTTTTGTGCGCTGTAACGACCATTATGACCGCACACTGTAATAACTATTGTCACATCTAAAAAAACACAAAAAACTTTAAAAGGCTAAATCTCCAAACAACCAAAAATTTTAGCTGCACTTCAACTTGACGGCGCCCTCTTCTTTTGTTCGCAATTTTTGTTGTTGCTTTCTCCGACGAGTTCGTGGTCACCTTCTTCTATCTGATGTAAGACCCCTCCCCTTACCAAGGAGTTGTCTGGTCTTATGCCCAGAATCGCCATCTTATGGTGATAATAACTCTCGGGTTAGTTGTCACCGCATGACGTCGATCTTGCTGGCTATTATGTTTATTCGAGAAAAAAAATAAGAGTACAAGAATACAAGTCCACAGAATCACAACTTCAACATCATATAGTGAAAAATATATATAGTTCACAACAGGGACGGAGCCAGAATTTTTGTTCAGCGGAGTCAAAAAATATTAACATACAAATGATTTTAAAAAATATCAACATATATGAAAAATAATTACCTCATAAGTCAAAAATGAAAATACATTGAAAGTTGAAACATGATTTATAATTGACTGAATACATTTGTATAGTTGATAATCACCTGCAAATTACATAAGTGGGAAAACTTAAATACATAAATTTTTAACATCGTAAATTATTAAATAGTTTTTTATCAATGAATTGAAAAAAAAAAGAAAAAGTATCTTTCTAAAGTTGTCCTCGACGGGTTTTCATGTTTTGAAAGCGTTGTACGATTGTTTCATTCTCAATACTGTCAAAAATATCTTTTTCGATATATGTAACTAAACAATCATTCATCAGAGAATCTCACATTCTATTTCGCAGACGATTCTTCACAATCTTCATAGCTGAAAAGGCTCTTTCAACCGTTGTTGTTGCAACTGGTAAGACCAAAACTAAATTCACTAGCAAATAAACTAATGGATATAAAATATTTTTTCTCTTTTCAATCAACGTTTTTGCTAGTTCATCAATTCCACTTATATCACTTAAATCATTATCACTTTGAACATCAAGAATATATGTGTCCAACTGACTTTCAAGTTCAATGAGATCTATTCTAGAAAACTCGAATGGATAAAATTCAGCAAGGCGTATCAATTCTTGTTTGTCAAATGATGAAAATAATCATTTGGACTTAGGCATGTCATGCAAAGAAGTAATTCTGTAGTTATCTCTATGAACCGGTTGTTCAGCTCTTGGAGTTGTGTATCTATCACAGCATAAAATAATTCTGCACGATAATAATGTAAATTGGTCATCTCATGAACCCTTCTTCGAGAACGACCGCGTGCAATATTCAAAGTATCCATATCTGGGATATCAATTTTATACTTGCAACAAAATTTAAATACTTGTTTAAGTAAATTCTCTCATCCTTCGTCTCTCATATTTTTGTAACAGTTGCTTTGATATTCTCACTAAATTCATGGCATTAACAATATCCAATTTTTTACGCCGTAAAGACTGTGATAAGCTATTCGTTATGCCCAATATATTTTTCATTAGAAATAGAATAATCACAAAATCAAATGTCTGAATTACATCTAGTAATGCAAATGTTGAAGTTTTTTGCTCTGAACTTGAATGATGATCATTTTGTACTATTTCAAGAACAGCAATAACTGATGAAAACAATCCAATCATACTTACTAAAGAGCCAAAATGAGAGCCCCAACGCATGTCTCCGGCTCTTTTAAGATTTCGCACTTAATTTATTCCTGTTCCACTTGAAAGTTCACCACTCTGTAAGCCTTCAATAATCTTAGTAAACTGAGAGACATGTAATAACTCCTAACATTTGCATGAAACAGTGATAATATTTGTCACAGCACTAACCATGTCAAATAACCAAGCAACTTGAACATTACTTTTTGCAACTGCAACTAATGCTAACTAAAGCTGATGTGCGAAACAATGAACATAATATGCTGATGAATTTTCATTCAAAATTAGAGTCCTAAGTCCGTTAAATTCTCCTCTCATATTGCTTGCACCATCATAACCTTGGCCACGTATTCTCGTTATACTTAATACATGTTCAGAAAAAAAATTGTAATAAATCAAGCTTAAGATATTGTGCTGATGTATCAAAAACATGCACAATACCCACAAAGCGCTCAATCACTTGACCAGTTTTGTCAACATATCTCAAAGCAATAACCATCTGTTCTTTTGTTGATATATCTCTTGATTCATCTAATAAAATTGAAAAATAATTCTCACCAATATCTTTAGTTATCAAACTTGTAGTTTCAACAGACATTGCATTAATGATGTCTTTTTGGATATTATGTGCTATTAGTTTGTGATTTTCAGGAGCATTTTGTAGAATAACCTTATTAATAGACTCATTATGATCGCCAAGAAATCGTAACAATTCCAGAAAATTACATTGATTTAATGAAGCATCTGATTCATCATTTCCACGAAGTGTCAATCCCTATCTGATCAAAAATCGAATACAATTAATTGTTGTTGTTAGTCTAGTATGATAATCTTCTTTAGCTTGATTTGTCTGTTTGTGAAAGCTTGTATCAATGTGCTGTCTTGAATCCATCAGATTATTGCATAAAATGACAGCGTGATTATGAATGCTAGTAGGATCACCAACATGTTCTTTAAATTTTGCAAATCCTTTTTTCCAATTTTTAAAACCATCAACAACAAAAGAATTACCACCTGATTGTTGTCCCATTTCTTGCTTAAAAAGATAACAGAATAAACAAAATACGGCATCCTTTTTTATACTGTATTCTAACCATGAAGGAAAATGCTCAAACCAAGCCGTGTTAAATTTCCTTGAAATATTTCCGATGATGGTTTTTGGAAATTCATGTATTTTTGGTTGACAAGGACCTTTTAATAAATAATCTCTTCTCACATCATCGCGGTTATTAATAGGATAATCAGAAATTCGGCATCTCAATCCAGGATTTGATGCTTTATTATCTATATTAATGTCCTTTCTAGCTCGTTTAACATCAGACTGCAATCTTTCACTATCATTTTTCTCACAAATATGTGATCCTGATTTCGGCAAAACTTTAAAATATTTATCCATAACTGATTACTTTGTACAATGCCTAAACATAAAAAAAAACTAGATCAGATTTGAAATAAATCATAATCACAAAATTTAAGTTGTGCGCTCGAAGGTGTTGTTGACGATTTGTTGAAATAACGCTCCATGGCTAGTCTCGATTGAAAGCAGAATATGAGCAACAACAGGTGGACGGTGGACTAGGCTTACAAGTGCTGCATATTCTCCTTTCTCATTTCAAATGCCAACACAATTATACTGCAATTTTTCAACTAAGAATATATTCAATTTCTACATGACCACATGAGCATCTCAAAACCGATTAACCGAGCAACATCAAACAACATATGATGATATGAAGACTAAAATTTTATAATAGACTAAACTCTAAGTCTCTAACCCTAACAAACAGAGCATCCACAAAACATGAAAACTAAATGATTCAAAAGATACCTGAAGGCCAGGTGGCCAGCATGAGTCATTGTCTACTGCATTGAGAGCAGATTTCAGAACTAACCCTAAACAACTCAAAAACCCTAAACAATAAAAAATCGAAAAACTACATAAAACAAAGTGAATCAACATAAAACAAAATTAAACAACTTTAATCTTTTTAAGAAAAATCATCACTCACCAAATCTAAGCAAAGGAGGGCCGAAATTTTCGCAAGAAAATAGTCAGGAACTTTTCAGGAAAGCAGCAGACGTAAAAACTCTCGGTGAAAAAGATAAATCGTGACTTTTTTGATTTAAGTAGGGTATAGACTGAGGTTTTATGTTAAAATCGCAGTCTATACTGATAAAACTTCGGCCCTTTTTTCCTTAAAGTCACGTTTTCAAAAGTCATATTTTAAATGAAAAAAATTATAATACTTTAGACTGCGGTTTTTTATAAAACCGCATTCTAAAGTATTATAATTATTTTTTCATTTAAAACACGATTTTTGAAAATAGACCTACTACATGACATTGTTAGAAAGAGTGTTCAACATGAAAGTTGTAGATCTCGTCGATATCTACAACTTTCATGTTGAACACTTTTCTTTAAAAAGTCATATTATAGGTATAATTTCAAAAAGGGCGGAACCTGTGACGAACAATGTGATTCGCATAGCTTCGCCCGGGTTCCGTCCTTTTTAAAAATAGACATACTATATGATATTTTTAGAAAACATGTTCAACATGAAAGTTGTAGATCTTGATGAGATCTGCAACTTTCATGTAAAACACTTTTCCTAAAAATATCATATAGTAAGTCTTATTTCAAAAGACACGATTTTAATGAAAAAAATTATAATACTTTAGACTGCGGTTTTTTATAAAATCGCAGTATAAAGTATTATAATTTTTTTTCATTTAAAACATAATTTTTGAAAATAGATCTACTATATGACATTTTTAGGAAACGTGTTCAACATAAAAGTTGTAGATCTCATCGATATCTACAACTTTCATGTTGAACACCTTTCCTAAAAATGACATATAATAGGTCTAATTTCAAAAAGGGCGGAACCCGGGCCGAACAATGCGATTCGCGTAGTTCCGCCCTTTTTAAAAATAGACCTACCATATGACATTTTTAGGAAAAGTGTTCAACATGAAAGTTGTAGATTTGACGAGATCTACAACTTTTATGTTAAACACTTTTTCTACAAATGTCATATATTAGGTCTTATTTCAAAAGACACAGTTTTAATGAAAAAAATTATAATACTTTAAACTGCGGTTTTTTATAAAACCGCAGTCTAAAGTCTGTCTATTTACTTTAAACAGTGATTTTTTTTATAAAACCGCAGTCTAAAATCTGTCTAAAATATTAATTTTTTTTGCCGTTTTAAATTAAGAAAAATACCATTTTAAATAAAAAAATTATAATATTGAGGGGAATAGACTGCGGTTTGTGCAAAAACCGCAGTCTATTCCCTATTTTTTTTTTAAATTTTCAAGACGTTAGGCGTCGTGTATATTATCGTGCGTCAGGACCCCTATTTTCCTTAAATTTGCTGAAATCTCCAGTGCTTCTCACGCGATTTATTTCTTAAACCTAGCTAGAACCGAGCTTTCAGCAAATTTTGAACATATATTTTTAAATTAATCAATTATATAACATATATTTTTAAAACTCAGGGGGGTCAATTGACCCCCCTGGACCCTTAATAGATTCGTCCTTGGTTCACAATGAGTACAAAATAGAGAGAAAGGGCTTAAGCCTGATACATGTCAAATGAATTAAATCTCTCTCACACACAACTCTAGGAGGGAGCTGAAACTAAACACTTGTAATCACTTGACGTTGAGTTGTAGTAGTAATGATGCGCTACATCTCCTCAAGTCATGCAACCTCGTCCCGCTGGCCTTGCTAGTGCTCTATCTCCTCGAGCTCCTACGGTCACAACCTACTGTTAGTCATAAAGACTAAGCCATTTTGTCTTTGCCTCACCCTCGCGACTCTTAGGCACCGTGCGGGAGGACGAATGCAGATGACAATAAAGGCAATATCAAAATAGCATGTGACAATGAAACTATTCTATCTTGAGTAAACATCTAACATTGTTTATATTATTATGCTAGCAGTGTGAATAACAAAAGTAAGGAACAATAAACAGTATAACTGTAATAAAAGAAGCAGTAGAGTAAGAAAGTACAGTGCAGTATAGTAAACAATTACTATTAAGCTATCATCACAATAATACCTTAACTTATATGAATGCTCATACAAACATATAAGTTGTGGTTTCAAAAATTATAACTTATCATATAAAAGAGGTCATATTAATTTATATGATAAGAATCTGCAATATGAATGTCCTAGAGTACGTATGTATGTTATGATATGTTATGCATGCTATGACTCGTATAAGTGCAACTCACTCACACCACTCTGTGATCACAGATCTTTAGTTCCCATTTTTTGGAGTTAGATAAACTCTTTGGTACCACCATCGTGGCTACGACAGCAGTGGTGCGGGCGTCTCCACTCCTAAGCGAGTATATACACTACCAGACCGAGACCTCTCATGCGCCTCTATACATGTACCAGGTGCACTCTAGAGTCTCTGCATACTAATTGTTGGCTATCCCACCATTCGTAATTGGTCGAGTGTGTGCTTTCGGGGACCATCCTCCAGATCACGATTTAAAACAACCTACTAGCCCCTCAAACCCTCATACCTTGTTATAGTCAATGTACTGTTATTAGTGTGAAGAATGGCCCAGTACCGATGACCCGCCACCAATTTGTTTCTATGCACATTCAATTTATCTCAACATGTGCCTCCAGCTCGTAGGACTAACCCGTTATGATATAAAAACTATCGAGCCTCCAGCTCGTAGGACCAACCCATCCTGATATAGAACTCTCGAGCCTCCATCTCGCAGGACCAACCAATCCTAATATCACTCCAACCCAATAAGGGTGAGATTGCTTTATTGTTCCTTCAACCTAACCTATTAAACTATTATTGTCTAATTTTTAGTTGTACTTAGAGATTTAGGGTTAATCATGCACTTTCTAAGGTCTACCCGGTGAAGGCCTCGCAGCAGTACTAGGGAATACGATGGGCTAAAGCCTAAATCCCCCTTTCTAGGACAATTATTTTTATTGGTGACTACCCGCTATTAATAACAAACTCTCATTGTTACTCTTGAGCAAACCTAATGTCTTAGGATACTTATAGGAGTGACAATTTTTTGTCGGGCTCTAGTCTAGCTATTCCTATAAATGAACATACACACAAGCGTGTATGTCATGCAGTGACATATCTTAGGGTTCCAATAAAGGTTCCAATGCCTCCCAAACATGTCATTAAATCAATTATAATCCACTATCCTGAATACCATACCCTTGCCCACCCTTATGCATCCGTTCCATAGATGGCGCAAACTCGTAAACTCTTAAGTGTGGTGCAAACCTACTCGTTATTCCTCCTTAATCAAAAACACTTCTAATGATGCACCATGACCTTATTCAGGACTTTAGGTGGCTGGGTAACATTTTCATGTGGTTTGGATGAGCTATACTAAATGCAGCCCAAGGATCTATCCTTAGTCCATATGATGTGACTTCCAATTTCTTGGGCCAAAGGCCTCCAAATTTTTTTCATGGGTACATTATGTGGTAATTAGTGAAAAATCAAAAAATCACAATTTTTCTAATTACTTTTGGCCATATTTAAAATTATTTTATTATGTGACCTCAGTCTCAATGAACATAAACTACCAAAACCAGGGGTCCTCTATGCCTAAATAATTTATCTATTGATAATCTTCGCATAAAAGGTCAATGAACAAAATCTAATAATTTTCTAGATTGATTTGATCCATATTTTATATTTATAAATTTTAATACCATATTATCCATTTTTAAATGAAGTAGCAAGAATAATCAACCAATAATTCAAAGAAATTTTCTAGATAATAATATTGTCATAGTAGCAGTAAAAATAAATTTTCATAATTATCCATAAAGAATTGACTTAAGATTTTCACAATTTAAGATATTTATAAAAATATCACTCTTCATAAAATTATCTTATCTACCCATACAAAAATTCTAATGAAAGTTACAGAGGTTCATAGTACTGAAAAAAAATGATCTACTAATAATTTCATAATTTTCCAAGTTCTATTTGTCACCTTTTTAATCAAAAAACATCCAGTGGCATAATTGACATTTGTACCATTTTTCTCATGAAATAATTCCCAAAAATCTCATTAAATTTTCCAGTGCAATAAAATGACATTTTAAGGCTTGACACAAAGATATAAAATTTTCCAAGATAATTTTGCTCATATTTTCTATCATAACATAAATTTGTGCTATATTTGAAATAAAATGAAACTATATGATTTTTTATTCCAAAAATCCTAACTTCTTCATGGATGATATATTTCATCTCCATAAACTCCTAACCAGAGTTTCATTGACATGCAATGAGTCAATGAGCTTAATTTCTCATTTTTACCCTTTTTACTAATGGCACACCAAATACACTTATACCTCCATCTTGCAAGTTGGATCCTACAACATGCAGAGGTCCAAATGACCCAAAAATTTTATTAGGGTCCTAAAATAATCTCATAGTCATGCCACCCAAATTTTGGGGTATTTGGAGTTGTAAAACTCCCTAAATCACATTAATTTTATAAATCAAATAATGGAATAAAACTATAGGGAAATGTTTTCCTAAAAATCTGATTTTTGAGCATAAGCTAAGTCTAGTACATACATATGCATGGCCCAAATTTTGTAACATTTGGAGTTGTAATCTATCAAATATACCTATTTTAATTTCTGACCTAGGCTAGGAGCAGTCCTAGAGAAATAAACCTACAAGAAGCTACATTGCTCCAAATGACTTGATTAAGGTGCCTAATTAAGTTAAGCCAAATGGCTACATTTTTGTTGTTGGGGACGTTTTCTAAATCTGCCCCTAATGGGCCTAAATTTAACTTGCAAGGTACTGCATAAAGTGTGACGGTAATTTAAATAAACTATAGTTTAATATACACGAAAATTGACATCATCCCTTCATCTTCTCCAACCAGCCGACAGACCATATATTATCGTGTTGTACCACCTCCATCTTGCATTTTCGGCCACTTGGGCCACCACCACCACCGACTATAATCACCACCACCTCCGTTGAGGTGGTGGCTCACGTTTCCCAGCGACATGACGGCCGGAAATATCCTCTCCGGTGATCCTAAACAAGCTAAAAACCATGTGATTTTCTCCCACGCCTCATATGGAATCGGGCTCAATTGAGCCCGATATCTCTCCTAATCGATTTAGGAATCTAGCACAAGGGGAGGGGAGGATAAACTGACCAGTAGATGAGCTTGGCAGTGGTTGTGGTGGAGGTGTGCCATGACCGATTGCTTTTCCGACGAGCTTGATCCCGAACTCATTTCTCTACCTAAAGCTTAGATCCAAGACTCGAATTCAACTCCTCTCAGTGCTCTGAAGGTGATGGAAGGGTCAGTTTTAGCTAGATGTGGATGTATAAGGAGATGTCATCATGGGTGGCCGACCTCAAGCTTTGTATGCTTCCCCATGAGCTCCAAGTGTCCACCATCACAATAAATTTGTTGGGAATTGCTGTGTGGGTTCAGAAATGAGGTTGGGCAGAGACGAGGAGGGACACATGGCTTCTATTCCTCATTTCCCTCTCATCTCTCCGTTGATTTTAGAGGAAATGACCAAAATGCCCCCATGAATGTCATATTTATCCAAAATCAGAGGGCATGGATGGTCATTGGGTTAATGGGCTGCTGATGGGCCATGGTCTACTACTTTAGCCCATTGGGAATGGACTTGGTTCTTTAATTCCCCATTTAGGCCTAATGATGACTGTGGTTGACTTAGTCAACTTGATGAGTGGGCTGGCCCCACATGATGGTCATGAGTCTTATGACATCACCCAACATTGGTTGGGTCATTGTGATGCCCTAATTGGGCTAATTGAACCCATTTATGTATTTTTGATCAAATTAGGGTTATGTTTGACTTTGGTCAAATTGGACCAATGAGTGACTATGTGACGGAGCTTCATGGTCCAATGGACTCCAATTAGAGTTTGAAGTTTAGTGGTGGGGTCAAATTGACCATGTGATGCTTAATTGAGCCACTTAGGGTTGAGTTGACCCATATTGACCTAAAGGGCACTCTAGTCAAATTGGCCAATTTGATGACCCTATGATAGGGATTTTAGGTCACCTAGGTTTTCTTTAGGGTTATGGACATAGTGGTGAGGTCAATTTATACTTGTGGTTTCAATTTGGGCTAGATTGACCTAAGTTGAATTGAACATTATAGTGGGCCTCATGTGAGTCCATCTTAACTCATTGGGTCCTAAGGTCGCTATCTAGCCTAACCCATCACACCCACCACATATCTTATCCTAATGTGTGAGTTAAGGGGGTCTAGAAAAAAAGGATGTTACAAATCCAAATAAGCAAAAAAAATAATTTTATCCCCGAAATTCAAGTTTAGGTCTATGGGGTTTTAAGCATAAGAAGTTATGAACTTTTCAAGGATATTTCAAAATGTACCTGAGGCAAAGAGTCTCGGGTACTATTCCTGCATCAGGTCCATCGGCTCCCAGGTGTGCTCCTCCCACCCGTGGTTGGACCACAACACCTTAACTAAGGGAACCTTCTTCTTTCGCAGAACTCGAACCGTCGTGTCATCGATACGAATCGGCTCCAAACGAACTGATAGATCGGATGCTACTAGTCCCGTTGTAGCTATTATGTGTTGCTCTGGCCAAAGCAATGCTCTCTGAAGTGAGGAGACATGGAAGACATCATGCATGTTCTCTAACTTTTGCGGCATCTCCAATCGATATGAAAAAGGACCGATCCGCTCCAGGATCATGTAAGGCCCCATAAACCGGGGACTGAGCTTCTTATGCCTCTACACCCGCGAAACCCTGTGCACCAAAAGTATCTTCAAGAAGACTCTGTCTCCCACATGGAACCCCACCTTTTAATGCCTTGCATCGTAAAACTTGGCCTGCCTACTCCGTGCCTCTACATCCGGTCCCTGATCAGCTATATATGCGTGTTTGTATACTCAATATAAGCTGATCTAAGTTCCCTTTGATCCTCATCTTTGACCCAAGATAGTGGCGTTCGTCACTTCCTTTCATACAAGGCCTTGTACAGTGTCATCCCAATGCTTGTCTGGTGGCTTTTGTTATAATAGAACTATATCAGTTGCAACAACCTCTCCCAGGGCTTCCCTATATCCAAGATGCACAAATGAAGTAGGTCCTCCATGGTCCGCTCCGTCTGACTGTCGGCCAGGGTGTGAAAAGCGGTGCTGAAAGTAAGCCGAGAACCCAAGTATGTATGTACTGCTCTCCACTCCCTTGAAGTGAACCGACATCACAATCTGAGATAATCAATCTGGGCACGTCGTGGTATTTGACCAACTACTCCACAAATAGTCTCACTAAAACTATAACCGGGGTGTCCTTCCTGACTGGAATGAACCGTGTCACCTTGGTAATTCTATCGATGATGACCTAAATAGATTCATGCCCAGCGTGGGAGTGAGGCAACCCATGAACAAAATCCATGGCTATGTCCTCGAACTTCCACTCTAGCACTAGCAATAGCTGCAAAAGTCCTCCCGGGCTCTTACACTCTACCTTCACCCGATGGCAGGTCTCGTAATATATCACAAATGATATAATCTCCCTCTTCATCCCGGGACAGTACATGTCCCTCCATAGGTCTGCTATCATCTTGGTGATCCCAGGGTGCACCGAGTTTTGAGTGCAGTGTGCCACCCCGAGTATGTCCTCTCGAATCCCACCTCCTGTAGATATATAGATGCAGCCACGGAAATGAACAAGTTCGTCGCGCAGTTTATAATCCTCAGACTTGCTCCCTTTTGGGGCTCTAAATATAGGCTCCAAAGCTGTGTCCTGTCTCTCCTATGCCCTAATACGGTCTCGTATATCATATATAATGCTCAAAGAGGGCAAGTACTCCATATAGACCTTTGTCTCTGCCCTGTAAACCACGGTAATGTGCATATTGTAACGTCCCGATTCGCACTAGGCCCCTCGTGTGCGTTTTTGAGTCAGAAGAGCTGATTTGGGCTCAGGGAAGTGCTGGCAGCGGGGCTGCACTTGTATATGGGGGAAGAAACCAGTCCAGAATAGGACACGGGTAGAGACACGGGAGTGTCCCTACCCGTGTGGGAGAGGCAAGCTCTCGTGTCGATGACTCGAGTGTGCCCAAAGAAGGACATGGGTAGTGACACGGGCGTGTCACTACTCGTATGAAGTTGACACTGGTAGAGACACAGGCATGTCCCTACCCGTGTGCGTCGAGTTGAGATCGACGAAGTGTACCCGAGAAGGACACGGGTAGAGACATGGGCGTGTGACGCGTGTCCCTACCCGTGTGTGTTGAGTTGAGTTCGTCAAGGCGTGTCCAGAGAAGGACATGGCCAGAGAACACGGCCGTATCATGTGGACACGGGTACGGACACGTGTCACAACCCGCATTTTCACCGTAAATAAAGCTTATCAGAGTAAGGGAAAATGCGTGTCATGATGCCACGTCAACAGGGTATAACTGCGGACGCTCAGGCAGACACCAAACTAATCATGAAAAAGGGTTCTTTTTAAGTTATTATAAGAAAAATCAGTTAAGTGCAGTCGTTAGCCGTATCCCTCGGCTGAGTGACTCATCTAGTCCACGAGTTAAAATATATTATACGCTGCGGAAAAATACTTGATTAGATTAACTCAAACATCCTACATGAGTAAAACCGTCCCTAAAGGACAACTCATGCCATGCAAGACTCTAAATTTATTATAGTAGGAAAGATAGTTTTTTATGGTCGCTAAAAATAACACGTTAGAGTTTCAAATTATGCAATGCATGAAGTAATAGTAGTAGATTTTATAGTTGAAAATACCTAATATGCATTCCTAGCATAAATCCTCCCAGAGAACAAGTAATCCACATCCATATTTAAAAAAATGAGCAGCTAGCAAGTATTAAACAACTAACAATTCAGTGGGCGCCAACAAACTGACACGAACCCACGAACAAAAGTATGTCTGGACTAGTAAAACCAAACAAACAACAAACTACCTCGCTAAGACGAGACAACAATCACGGCCAATGCTGCCGCCCAGAAAACTCCAAAACCAGCACTGCTAACTGCTACTGCTCTGAACCTGAGGCATCCCAAAGATAGAACACCTTAGCAAGAAGGTACAAATAGTGGCAGGAGAAGTAATAAGCCAAAATAAGCAAAGGTCAACAGGGGTACCAACCCAAGACCCAAAACACTAAAGTAAAGTACAACAGTAAACAAGGCATCAACAGGAAAAGAGCTCCTACGCGATTTATCACGTTCAACAAGAGTACACAAGATGCACGAGCCTATAAGGTGACTACAAGAATATTTCACTAGAAAGTGTTGAAGTTGGAGACCGAGCGGTCTGTCTTGGCGGGTTAGAGACCGCGCGGTCTGGCGGTTTGACTCGGCGACTTGTAAACCGGGCGGTCTAAGCAATCTTCACAGGCGACCTCTCTGCATCTCTTATTGTAAGCCGTGCGGTTAGTCCTTCTGTCTAACCGCGCGGCCTGTGCGGTTTACTTTGTACAGTCCGCTTAGCTTGTAAATTTTAGTCCCACATCTCTTATTTGTATTCTCTCTTCTCTCCTCCATTCTATATAAGGGAGGGCATACCTTTGTAATAGTTATCATTTTTGGATAATAAAATTTCGATTATTCAAAAGTTTATTCGGCTTGTTCTCTTCTTTTCGCTTCCTTTCTCTACTTTCTAACATGGTATCAGAGGACACGGTCTTTTCCTCCTGATTCTGTGCGCTCTCTGTTGTTCGCGGCTTGTCTTCCGCGTTCTGCGGCTTGTTCGCGGCTTGCCTTCTCCTCTGTCCGCGCGGTTTGTTTCTATCCGCGCGGCTTGTTTCTGTCCGCTGCCTGTTTGCGCGGCTTGCTCTTCTTGTTTCTCTTCTCCTCCTGCTCTTTGTCGCAGCGACCTGTTTCCGTGTCGCCGCGCTCCTTGCTCTTTCCTGCCGCTCCGACTTCCTAGTCGCTGCGGTCTGTCTCTGTCCGCGTGTGTTGTCTCTGCACTCGCGGTTTGCTGCTGTGATCTGCCTGACCGTGCGGGTTGTTCCTTTCTTACCCGCATCTTGGTCGCGGTCACCTGCTCTTCTCCTCTCTTCTGTTCGCTCGGCCTTTTCAGTCCGCGCGACCTCTTCCCCACTGTGCCCTTGACCGCATTCTCGCAACTGCTGTGATCTGCCTGACCGTGCGGGTTGTCCCTTTCTTACCTGCATCTTGGTCGCGGTCACCTGCTCTTCTCCTCTCTTCTGTTCGCTCGGCCCTTTGCAGTCCGCGCGACTTCTTCCCCGCTGTGCCTTGATCTGGATCCTAGCCGTTCGTGTTCAAGCGGCTTCTTCCCTTTTGTTCCCGCCGCGGTTTCACGCGGATTCTTCCTTGTTTGAGCGGCCTCTCCGCCTCTTCGCTCTTAGCCGCTTCTCTTGTTAGTCGCCGCGACCTCCTGGTTTAGTCGCGCGGCTTGTGCTCTGCACCTTGGTCGTGGCCCTTCGTGCCGCTGGTGTGCTGTCACCGAGACCGCTGCAGTTTCTTCTTCCTCCCTTCATGGCTTTCGCCTCGGTTGTCACGTCTTCTGGTCGTGCACACGTTGTTACTCAGGGCAAATGGCTGATCGACGCTGGTGCTACGAATCATATGACCGGCCATCTCCCGTGTTTCTCTCTCCTAGAAAAACATGCTCGCTTTCCCCCAGTTACTCTCGCTGACGGCTCTTCATCATCTGTTCATGGCACAGGGATAGTTCATGTCACCCCGTCTCTTCACTTGGCGGATACTCTATATGTGCCCCAGTTCCCGTGCAACTTATTATTTGTTACATCTCTTTGCAAGCAATTACAGTGTTCCGTCACATTTACTTCTACTTCTTGCTCTTTTCAGGATCCGGACTCCCAACGGACGATTGCTACTGGGACTGAGAGTGGCGGCTTATACTTCCTCGACAACATTTCTGCTTTTTCCACCTTCTCCTCCACCTCCACAGATCTTCTCCAATGGCATCTCCGCCTTGGTCATGCTCCTCCCCGTCTTCTTCGTCAACTTCTGCCCCACCTTCCTCCTCAAAGTCCTCCGCTCAACTGTGAGGCCTGTCAGCTTGGCAAGCATCACCGCTCCTCCTTCCCTCCAAAGCACGTTCGTAGCTCTACCCGTCCGTTTGATCTTATCCACTCCGACATCTGGGGTCCTTCTCCTACTCTTACCATTGGTCGGGGTAGTTCCTATTTTGTCACGTTCATTGATGATTTCTCTCGCTGTACGTGGGTGTATCTGTTAAAAGATCGCTCCGAATTATTCTCTGTATGGACATCCTTCTATCTCATGATCAAAACTCAGTTTGATGTTTCTATCAAAGTTTTTCGGTCTGATAATGCCGCAGAATATCTCAGTCGTGACTTCTCTACATTCTGCATGCAAAATGGGATTCTTCATCAAACTAGTTGTGTCTATTCTTCACAACAAAATGGTGTAGCCGAACGCAAAAACCGACACCTGCTCGATGTCGCTCGCACCTTGATGACCCAGATGCATGTTCCTCGCTCCTATTGGGGCTATGCTGTTCTCCTTGCCTGCTACCTCATCAATCGCATTCCCTCCACGGTTCTCCATGGCCAAACCCCGTTCTCCATTTTGTATCCGGGCAAGGAGCCGTTTCATCTCCCTCTCCAAATCTTTGGATGCACTGCCTTTGTGCATGCCCCTTCTGCCACCCGTGATAAGCTCTCCCCTCGCTCCACCAAATGTGTCTTTCTGGGGTATTCCACCACTCAGAAAGGCTACTGTTGCTTTGATCCCGTCCTTCGTAAGCAGTTCGTCTCTGCTGACGTCACCTTCTTCGAGAATACCTCCTACTTCTCGGATGCCTCTTCTCCTCTTCTCCCAGCTTCTGATTCTCCTGCCATTCCCTTCGTTCCCTCGTCTCCTCCTACACTCTCCACCACTACACCGTCTCCACCCCCTCCTCTTCCTCCACCTCTCTCTCTCCCTTCTCCACCACCCTCTCCCTCCTCTCCGCTGCCGTCGCTCTCTTCTCCCGGGCCAGCTTTCTCTACCACGGATGCTCCGGATGCCGCGGGCCCGGCTGACCTGGATCTTCCTATAGCTCTTCGCAAAGGGGTGCGGACGTGCACCTTACACCCCCTTGCTGCTGTTGTTTCCTATGATCGTCTTACTCCTTCTCGCAGGGCCTTTGCACTGGCTATCTCTGCCACTGCCACACCCCGCTCCTATCAGGAGGCCCTTGCTATTCCTCACTGGAAGATGACCATGGATGAGGAAATGGCGACCCTCACTGAGCGGGGTACCTGGACTCTTGTTCCTCCTCCCTTTGGCACTGATGTTGTTGGCTGTCGCTGGGTCTTTGTGGTCAAATTTAGCCCAGACGGCACTGTGGATCGGTATAAGGCTCGCCTTGTGGCTAAGGGCTTTACTCAGACCTATGGGGTTGATTACTTTGACACCTTCTCCCCTGTGGCTCGTCTCAGCACAATTCGGGTTCTTCTCTCTGTGGCCGTCAATCGGGATTGGCCAATTTCTCAGCTGGACGTCAAGAATGCCTTCCTTTATGGTGATCTTCACGAGGCCGTTTACATGGAGCAACCTCCTGGGTATGTTGCTCAGGGGGAGACACGAGTATGCCGGCTGCAGAAGATAATTTATGGCCTCAAGCAGAGTCCTCGAGCTTGGTTTGACAAGTTCAGCGGTATTGTGGCGGCTGTTGGTTTTGTGCGAAGCTCTGCTGATCACTCTCTCTTTATTCGCAAAACTCCTTCTGGGCTGGTTGTTCTTGCTGTATACGTCGATGATATTCTTCTCACTGGCGATGACCAGGAAGGGGTAGCCCTGACAAAGCTACATCTTCGCCAACATCTGATCACTAAAGATATGGGCTCTCCAAAGTACTTTCTGGGGATCGAACTCTCTCGGAAGCCCGACTCCTTAGTTCTCTCTCAGCGTAAGTATGCCCTTGATCTTTTAAAAGAGGCAGGATTGACTGGAGCTAAACCTGCCCGATGTCCCATGGCTATTGGGGAGGACAAAACCTGGACAGATGATTTGCCTCTTCTTTCAGATAGTTCGCGATACAGGCGTCTGGTTGGTAAGCTCATATATCTCACAGTGACCAGACCCGACATTTCTTATGCTGTGGGCAAGGTGAGTCAATTCATGCAAGCGCCCAGGGATTGTCATCTTCAGTCCGCCTTGCGGATCTTGGAATATGTCAAAGCAGCGCCTGGGAAAGGATTACTGTTTCAGAAGAATGGTCATCTGAGGATTGAAGCCTACTCAGATGCAAGTTATGCTGATGACAAAGGGGATCGCAAGTCTACCTCAGGTTTTTGCACCTTTGTTGGGGGAAATCTGGTGAGCTGGAAGAGTAAAAAGCAGTCTGTTGTCTCCAGGTCCAGTGCAGAAGCTGAGTATCGCAGTATGGCGTCAACCACTTGTGAGTTGAAATGGTTGCGGGCTCTCATGCTAGATTTAGGAGAGGTGTACAACCATCCTCTACCTATGTTCTGTGATAACAAGGCCGCCATATACATCTCCAAAAATCCGGTATTCCATGAAAGAACAAAGCACATTGAGGTTGACTGCCATTTCATTCGTGAAGAGATTTTAAAAGAACAGATTTGCACTCCGTTTGTCACATCTGATAAAGAGCTAGCCGACATCTTCACCAAGCCAGTCTCCGCCTCGTTTCTGCATGTTTGCGACAAGCTGGGCATGATTGATATATATGCTCCAGCTTGAGGGGGAGTGTTGAAGTTGGAGACCGGGCGGTCTGTCTTGGCGGGTTAGAGACCGCGCGATCTGGCGGTTTGACTTGGCGACTTGTAAACCGGGCGGTCTAAGCAATCTTCACAGGCGACCTCTCTGCATCTCTTATTGTAAGCCGTGCGGTTAGTCCTTCTGTCTAACCGCGCGGCCTGTGCGGTTTACTTTGTACAGTCCGCTTAGCTTGTAAATTTTAGTCCCACATCTCTTATTTGTATTCTCTCTTCTCTCCTCCATTCTATATAAGGGAGGGCATACCTTTGTAATAGTTATCATTTTTGGATAATAAAATTTCGATTATTCAAAAGTTTATTCGGCTTGTTCTCTTCTTTTCGCTTCCTTTCTCTACTTTCTAACAGAAAGGACAATATAAAACCTTTATTAGGCACATGTAGTCGACTTTACCCAAAAAAACACGGGCGAAGTGGTCACTCTTGGACACACCACCCAAAAACAACGGGCGAGGTGGTCACTCTTGGACTCACCACCCAAAAAACAAACGGATATATAATCCGTCTAATTGTGAGGGGGTCTGATACTCTCCACCATCACCGCAGACATCCAAAAAACAGGTAGACTTCCACAGGGCACTAATGAAGGTAACAAACACTGCGTAGGCGGAATCGTCCACTAACTCCCGCATTCAAGAAACCCAAAGAAATCACAACACAAATATCTCGAGATTTGGATCGTCGGACTCTACTTGACATTACCGAACTCAAGACGCGGTTGATCAACCTCTAGGAGCAATTTACAGTCCTAGATAAATGCTAACGCGCTAAATAACGAAAGCTAAAACATGCATAGCCATCATTAAGACACACCAGGAACAATTAACCAAAACCAGACAAAAATCGGGCTTTCCAAGACAACATTGTACAACAACAAAGGAACGTTGAAACGATTAATCATCACAATGACTTGGAAGAATAAGTGCAGAAAATTTAAAGAACATGAAAGTATAGTCGTTACCATCAGATCGGACAAAGAGAAACGAGGGGAAAACCATCACTTGCCTTGGTTTTACCGGAAAAGTCCTCTGAATCGCTCCACGTCGAATATCGGGGCAAAAGACTGCGGGAGGAGTTGAAATCTAGACAAAAAGGGTCGAAAAGGGGATTAGGGCCGAAAACCCCTAACGAGAAAATCTCAAGAAACGGGAAGAAATTACCACGAGGGCACAGCTCTCGCCGAGAGCTTTCCAGATCTACAATCAGTTTGGAATTTCGAGCACCGGAGCACCGTCAATGGCCACCGGAAGGATTAAGGACGAACAACCTCTATCTCGCTCACGCCGCTCTGGTTTGCGAGGAAAGGAATATGAGAAGAAGATGAAGAAGGTATTTATACTAAAGGTGATAACAGGAAAAATAGCAAAATAACCGGGTTCAGCTGAACCGGTTTTCCCGAAGCAGAGGGAAAGGGGTTACTCGAGTATCAGACAAAAAACCTACTCGAGTAGTTCAATACGACCACTCGAGTACAGAAGACCTACTCGAGTCGTTCAATACAACTACTCGAGTAACAGAAGGCCCACTCGTGAAGCTCATCACAATTACTCGAGTAACAGAAACCTACCCGAGTAGTTCATTACAACTACTCGAGCAATAGAGAAGGAGTACTCGAGCACTGAGGGAATTACACGAATACTGCACAAGACTTACTCAAGTACTAAGGCAGCTTATTCGAGTACTACAAGGGGAAAAACAGTGCCCAAAAGAAAAACAATCGTCGAGCTCCGCTCGATGATCATCGAACGCGATACAGCGCCCAGAAAAGGGAATACAATCGTCGAGCTCCGCTCGACGATCGTCGAACCTGACACAGCGCTCGGGAAAAGGAATACAATCGTCGAGCTCCGCTCGACGATCGTCAAACCCGACACAGCGCTCAGGAAAAGGAATACAATCGTCGAGCTCCGCTCGACGATCGTCGAACCCGACACAGCGACCAAGAAAAAACCAGAAAAAACTCGGTTCGACGAAAACCAACACCTTATGTAAGACCCCCCTCCCCGGATCCCAAAATACGGCACGAAGGGGGAGTCTTATGCCCGGAACAGCCGCCTTGCGGTAGCATTAGCACACGGGCTAACCTGTACCACAAGACGCCTATTCCGCCGGCTACAACCATATCAATATAAATGCCAACCCAACCAAAACTTATAAGCAAGAGAAGTCAAAATCCACACTAAGTAATATATAATGTCCAAAACATCAAATGATGAGAAGCTAAACATGCTTCTACAGAATATCAGAGTACAGCTAATCATTGCCCAAACGGGCTACATCAGAGTAATCAAAATACTAACATCAGTAACCGACGGTATCGACGGCACCGTCACATCAGGCCCTGTCGTCCTGGCCTGGCTGTCCTGCTGCGTAGTCTGCGGCTGCTCTACCTGCGGCGTGACCTCCTAAAAAGGAAGACGTAGCAACCGTTAGTCGAAACGACTAAGTGGTTTCACATCCGCTCCCCCGGCGACTCCTCGGCACCGGGCGGAGAAAGAGAAATAAGGGTACAATATATATAAGTGTATGACAGGTACAAACAGGTGACAGTGGAGTAAGAGAAACAGTATCATTATCAGCATTTATATAAGAGCTACAACTAAACTAGCAAGTATAACTAAGAGCAGAAAGTAACTTAACTTATAAGAATGCCCATACAAACTTATAAGTTAAGGATCGGGTTACATAAAAGTAACTCATCGTATAAGAGTGCCCATACAAACTTATACGATGAAGATCTTGTTGTGCAATGATATGAAATGCTATGAATGCTATGCAATGACTCACCCATGCACATCCATGCAATTGCTTTGTCGACACAGACTGTAGTTCCCACTTTTCGAGCAGGTAGCTAACCACTCAGGCATCAGCCGCCGTGGCCAGGCGGTGACAGTAGAATGGGCTCTTCTACTACTAGGCGGGTATCACACTACTTCACATAGGCCTCCGTACGCCTCAACGCTAAGAACACAACAGCGGAGCCCATGCGTACTATGGCCCAGCGGGGTCTTGGGTAGATGTGCACCAAGAACACAGCCCGAACTGGCCTTGCGTGACCCGGAAGGGGCCTCGGAAGAAAGCACGAGGACACAGCCCAACCGTTCACATGGCCGGAGGGGCCTCGGGACGTGAACACCGAGGACACAGCCCAAACCGACCAAGTCTAACTGCCAACTCCCGTCGGTGTGACGACTGGCGAGCCCGTAGACCTGCCATACTATCCTTAACCCAGGATTACGACACCGCGTGTCGACTCACACCACATGCAAATACCACATCAACATATCATGGAAGGGGCCTCGGAAGTAAACACGAGGACACAGCCCAACCATCCATCCACACCTTATCTCAACAAAACCAAAACAAGTGACGGTCAACACCGCACTTACATCCCTTCACAATACTACCCGTTAGGGAGACGACTCTCTAAGTATTGGACTACTAGACTCATTTCATTAATCAAACATGTCCATGATCATAATCTATTCATCTATATGACTTTCCAAATGATGACAATGTAATATAAACATGATGCACATATAAAGATCTATCTCACTTTTCATTTGATAATGTCATAATTTAAACATGAAGTGCACAATATCAATCTTTCAATTCCTACCAATTCGATTCGTTTAAATAAGATTATTTCACAATTTGATAATATGAGATTTGATTAATAAGCAACTTCAATCATGCAACAACTGATTAATCATAAGGGTTCATCCAAGGCAAGTATCATGCATTATTAATTCCACCGAATCAAAATTCATCTTTCATTAAGCCCAGAATTTAGGCGCAGGTTGAATCTGGACAGCAACTTCGACCGGAGATTCCCGAGGATACAGGAATCCGGTGAAGTCGTGTAACCCCTCGATGGAAAGGTATTTCCATGTACTACATCTTTCATATTCAGAGCTCAACCCAGATTTGACATTATCCTATTTGAAATCGGACCTGAAGTCCGCTGCGTACAGAACACAGTTTCTGCATACAAGATTTATAGAACCCCATTTTCGTTTAGACTTTCCTGTGGATACAGACTTCGCCAGAAGTCGTGCAACTACTCGTTGGAAAGGTATTTTCAAGGGCTTCAACTTTCGTGTTAAGCCGAAAGTCCAGATCTGGTCATAGCATACTTAAAAATGGCCATGAAGTTCGCTGCGCGCAGAATACAGATTCTGCACGCATCTTAAGGCGGAATGAACGACATCGGTTCATCTTCCTCCTCAATGCGATCATCCCAAATCATTCCAGAAAACCTCCTCCCTTATTCACCCTCAAGAGGCCAAAACCCTTCACGAAACCATCCCTTATCATCACATTGAAGAAGGACGTGGTTGAAGAGATCTAAAACCTAAGACACAAGTCTTAGCATGACCTTTCCTAGAAAACTCCTCCTCACTATCAAGACTCTCTTGAGTCGATGTCTCTCCTAGGAAAATAATTATAGATCTAGCACCAAGGGAGAGGGTAGGAAACTCACATTGGCTCCAGCGGTACCACCATTTCCGGCCATGGATCTCGTAGTTCTCCTTGGCGGCATTTTCTCTTTCACGGCGATGGCGGATCTCCTTCGGTAGAACTTGCTCCAGCAGTTTCCCTCACACCAGGAGTTCTCACTGGAAATAGGGGAAGAAAAGAGAATGAAAACGGCTAGGGTTTTCTCTCCCCCTTATATACAAAATGTGACACGGGTAGGGACACGGCCGTGTCCGTACCCGTGCCCTGCTTCCGTGAAACGGCCGTGGCGGTTTCCATGTCGGTTCAATGTTTGACACGGGTAGGGACACGCCCGTGTCCCGACCCGTGTCCCCATGACACGGCCGTGTGCATGGCCGTGTCATTGGCCGTGTACTTCTCGGGTTGCATCTCGACACTTCTCGTCGAGCTCAACTCGACGCACACGGGTAGGGACACGGCCATGTCACTACCCGTGTCACTTAGTGTCGACACAGTTCGACGATCTCGACACGGCTCGTCGAGCTCAACTCGACGCACACGGGTAGGGACACGGCCGTGTCACTACCCGTGTCACTTAGTGTCGACACAGTTCGATGATCTCGACACGGCTCGTCGAGCTCAACTCGACGCACACGGGTAGGGACACGCCCGTGTCACTACCCGTGTCGCTACCCGTGTCACTACCCGTGTCACTACCCGTGTCACTACCCGTGTCACTACCCGTGTCACTACCCGTGTCTTTTTATACTGATTTCTCCACTTCTCCACAAGTGCAGTCCAATTCCCTGCACTTCTCAGGACTCGAGTCAACCCTCCTGACTCAAAAACACACACAGTAGGGGCCTAGAGCGATTCGGGACGTTACACCTTAGGAGGGCTTCCCGAGAATCAACATAAGCCCAAGACATTAAAATAGCAATTAACGTGTTCAAATAGTTGAACAAGGATCTAAGAGATCAAACTAAGGCTCAAACGCGCCGAATTAAACGAAACTTACGCCGTAGGCGAAAACTGCAGCTACAGACACAACGACGAAGTTAAAACCAAAATCCTACGAGCCATTCCCGAGATATTAACCGTCAAAGTATGCGGCGAACAAAACAAAACCCAAAACTTCGATCGCGCGTCGAGACTCCAAAAAAAACACGCTCGGGTTGCGACGAAACTGGACGAGCACGTCCAAAACTACTCAAATCCAACACTCGACGTTAAAAGTAACGCCACGACGTCATAAATCTGACGTTGCCCAAACAAATAAAATCATCGAAAAATCGGGGGCGTTACAGTCACTCCCCCTAAAAAGAAGTTTCGTCGCGAAACTTTTCACAACTCCAAAACCAAATCAAAATTGATAAAACCATGCATAACTGAAGGCATAACAACATACCCGAAACTAAGAGAAGAGGTGTGGATGAGATTCCCTCATCGCCGATTCCAATTCCCACGTCGCGCTCTCGACGTCTTGGTTTCTCCAAAGAATCTTGACCATGGGGATGGTCTTTCTCCGCAACACACGCTTTTGAGAATCCAGAACACGAATAGGTTCTTCCACATATGTAAGGTTGGGCTGAATCTGGGGTATCGAGTCAAGTACTTGACGATCACTACGAACACACTTCCGCAACTGGCTCACATGGAAAACATCATGGACACCAGGGAAGGTCACAGGCAATTCCAGCCTATAAGATGACACTCTGATGCGCTTAAGAATCTGGAAAGGTCCCACATACCGGTGGGTCTAACTTGTGGTTCCTTCCAAACCTTTTAACACCAGACATCGGGGAAACTTTCAGAAAAACCAAGTCTCCAACAACAAACTCCAGATCGACCCTTCGTAGATTAGCATACTTCTCATAACGCTCTTGAGCCACACGAAGCTTTACCCGAATATGAGTCACAACACAATTCATCTCTTCAAGGGCTTCCGGACCTAACAACGGTCTCGCACCAACTTCAGCCCAAAACAATGGAGTCCTACAACGCCTCCCATACAAGGCCTCAAACGGAGCCATCTGCAGACTCTCTTGATAACTATTATTGTAAGCAAACTCCATGAGTTTGAGACGCTCATCCCAAGCACCACCATGATCCAAACCATAACACCTGATCATATCCTCTACGATCTGATTTACCCTTTTCGTCTGACCATTAGTCTGCGGATGATAGGTGGTGGAATACCTTAAATCGGTACCCAACCCCTCCTGTAAACTCTTCCAAAAACGAGACGTAAATCTAGAGTCCCGATCTGATACAATGATAACAGGCACACCATGTAACCTGATGACCTCTTTAAGATATAACTCAGATATCTTCTTCATCGAGTACCCAATCCTAAATGGAACAAAGTGAGCACACTTTGTCAGTCTGTCGACTATCACCCAAACAGAGTCGTCCCCACGTGGAGATTTTTGCAGATCGGTGATGAAATCCATTGAAATACTCTCCCATTTCCAACTTGGAATATCCAGCGGTGTCAATTTACCACCAGGCCTTCTGTGATCAGATTTAACACTCTGACAAGTATAACATTCTGATACAAACTTTGCGATGTCATTCTTCATCCCTGACCACCAAATAATTTGCTTTAGATCTTTATACATCTTAGTGGAACTAGGGTGGTAGGCTACATTGGAACCATGAGCTTCAACACAGATCTTAGCTCGAATATCGCCAAAGGCGGGGACGCAAAATCTACCCCGATACTTCAAGGTGTCCAACTCGTCCATAGAGAAATCAGGTAGCTCTCCCTTCACAGTTCTATTCTAGAGGTGCAACAAATCAGGATCATCCTTCTGATGTGCTCGAGTAAGGGAAATCCAAGAGGGTTCTCCTGCTTCTAGACTAGCAGGCATAGTACTACTCCCAACCTCAATATCCATCAACAAAATTTCTTCTATCAAGGACTGCACCGATAAATTAAAAATCTTAGCGGTCTTTCTACTCAAAGCATTGGCTACTACATTAGCCTTTCCCGGATGATAAAGAATTTCCACTTCATAATCCACCACATATTCTAACCACCGACGCTGGCATACTCAACTCCTTCAGTAGGTAAGGTTAAAATCAGAGCAGTACATAATCTCTTCTTCAGCTCTTGGAAAGCCTCTTCACACTTATCACTCCAGATGAAAGCAGTATTCTTCTGAGTAAGTCTAGTTAGAAGAGCATACAACACCGAAAACCCCTCCACGAATCTTCTATAATAGCCGGCCTGGCCCAAGAAACTAGTAATCTCCTTAGGTGTAGAAGGTCTCTCACATTCCATCACCGCAGAAATCTTGGTCGAGTCTACAAAAATACTGTCCTTGCTTACCACATGACCCAGAAAGGACACCTGAGGTAACCAGAACTCACACTTGCTCAACTTCGCATATAACTTATGCTCCCTCAGGGTCGACAAAACCAGACGCAAATGCTGAGTATTCTCCTCAACATTGCTAGAATACACCAAGACATCATCTATGAATACAATAACAAATCGGTCTAAGAAATCCTTAAACACCCGATTCATCAAATCCATGAAAGCAGAGGGTGCATTGGTTAAACCAAAAGACATCACCAAAAACTCATAGTGTCCATGCCGCGAATGAAAAGCGGTTCGGGGAATATCTGTCTCACGAATCCTCAACTGGTGGTAGCCTGAGCGAAGATCGATCTTTGAAAATACCGAGCTACCGCGCAATTGGTCGAACAAATCATCAATCCTTGGCAGGGGATATCTATTCTTAATGGTTACCTTGTTCAATTCCCTATAATCGATGCAAAGTCTCATCGATCCATCTTTCTTCTTGACGAACAAAATAGGAGCACCCCATGGAGAAGTACTTAGTCTAATAAAACCACAACTGAGCAACTCATCGAGCTGAGTACCCAACTCGTCCAACTCACGCGGATCCATACGATACGGTGCTTTAGTAATAGGATGAGTACCTGGCTCGTGGTCTATCACAAACTCTATCTCCCTTTCCGGAGGAAGTCCTGGAAGACTATCAGGAAAGACATCTGGAAATTCTCGCACCACCGAGACATCCTCAAGACGTGACGTAAAAAAAGCTGTCTCCAGAGCAGAAATAGAAACCAAAAATGCCTCGCAACCAGACTCTATAGCACGACAAGCACATACCGTAGAAATGACAGGAGAAACTCTGTCCTGAAATCCATAGACGCTCATAGGTTGTCCGTCGTCCATTCTGAAATCCAATCGCTTAGCCTTGCACTGGATGACCGCATCATACTTGGATAGCCAGTCCATGACCAGAATCACGTCAAAATCAGACAGATCCAAAATCATCAGATCCGCAAAGGCCAGAAAATTACCAAGATAAATAGGGCATCTCAGAACTCCTTGGTTAGATATCACAGAATCACCGGAAGGGAGCTTGACATTGAAGGAGCCTCCCAAATGGTCCACAGTCAGGCGATGTTTATCAACAAACCTCCAGGCCACAAAGGAATGAGTGGCACCCGAATCGAAAAGAATGCAGGAACACCTATTCCGCACCTTAAAATCCCCTAAAACCGTAACATACATAGCTAAACGAACGATAACTGGGGCAACAACGATAACTAACAAGGATAAATTAAACTGAGGCTAACCTGATATCACTTGCATAGAGGTTTGGGCTTCCTCGCTGGTCATCACGTTCAGCTTTCCTTTTCCTCTATCCAGGTTTGGTGGCAGTGGCAGAGCTCGAAGTGGGGCAGGCTGCAGCGGGGACTGAGCCTGGGGGCACGAAGACTTCTGGTGTCCCTTCTGCCCACATTGGAACCAAATCCTTTCTTTCATCCAACAACGAGTCACATCATGACCCTTCCTTGCATAGAACGAGCACACAAGCTCTTCCTTGGGTGCACCTTGGATGGCATGCACCTGCTGCTGCTTCAGGGTGACAGTCCTCTTGAAGCACCTTTCGAAGGGGTGGCCAGAACGACCACAGAAACTACACACTTCCTTACTTTTCTTCTTCGATGAAGGGCCAGATGCCCTGGAGCTACCATCCTCAACACCTTTTCTTTTCTCCTTCATTGCCGCAACACCGTGGTTCTTGGCGTTTTCAATCGCCTCCACTTTTAGAGTGGCTTCCACTGCTTCAGCATAACTTTCAGCTTGGTAAGCGCATGCCAACTGCTGAACATCGCTTCTTAATCCTCCCAAGAAATGTTTCACTCTTCCCTCCTCAGAAGCTACCAAATCAGGAGCAAACCTGCTCAGTTTGCTAAACTCAATATCGTACTCGCTCACGGTGAGCTGTCTCTGCTTTAAATGCAGGAAGTTATTCATCAGGCGGTCTTGCTCGACCTAGGGTAGAAATTTCTTCAGCAGCATCTTCTTAAAAGATTCCCAAGTACAGCCTTCCTTCAGGCTCTCTCTTTCCCGAATCCACCAACTCTTTGCCAGACCTTTTAACTGATAGGCTGCAATCATCACCTTCTGGGCTTCTATAATTCCAGAATACAAAAATATCTGTTCGATGGAGATGATCCAATCATTTATAATCACAAAGTCAGCACTCCCGTCGAAGGTGGGAGGTCCCAACCGCTGGAAGTGCGATATGAAATTCATTTCTAGTGGTATCGCCATCGGGGGCACCAGAGGAGTAGGGGTATCGGGCACGGCTTGGCCCGAGGCGGGCTCTTACGCTGAAGGTTGCTGCGCGGGAGCGGCAGACAACAAAGACTCAATTTGCGATTGCATCGCAACCAATTGTCTTGACAGAGCCTCATTGCTCTGACGCAAACTCTCGATAATCGCGTCACTTTGCGCACCTGATGACTCACCCTCCGACTGGGGAGTCGACCTCATCGCAGGACGCTTGGGCGGCATTTCTAAAAGGCAAACGAACAACTCATCAAAATCCTAGCTTACAACAAAGCCACACGACTAGTTCAGACCATACTTAAAAGACACTTGCTTACGCTGCAACTTGCTCTGGGATTTTATAATTATGCTATGTCCTACTTAGGATGACATCCTCTCATCCTATTGACTCTTGTGCCTATGACATGAATGCATGTATTTATATTCGTTTTCTGATTTAAAACCATGTGTGTACATATGTCATCCCGCAAATCTTTAGCTTGACACTCTGTGCTTATGCAATGTTATGCTATGCATGATTGTGCTATGCATTATAAAAAGGCCCTAATGCATGTCATGAGCGGCGTACACATGAAAATGTTATGCATCCCATACTACATAACATTCTCATGCAACGAAAAAGAAACGTGCTAGTCGCATTCATGTGGTGAGGTTATGCATCCCATACTACATAACCCTCACATGTTTCCCCTATGGTGGATCCATATACAGACACATATTATGCATCCCATACTACATAATATGCCCCGTATACTTCATGTTATGCTATGAGTGTAGTGTTCGTGCTTCAGCCAAGATGTGCTGATGACATATCGGTATGTGTATGATATGAAACACCTAATACCAATAAGGGAAGGTTGCCCGACAAATTGTCAAGCAACCTTCCTCTGATACCAACTGTCACAACCTGCATTTTCACCGCAAATAAAGCTTATTAGAGTAAGAGAAAATGCGTGTCATGATGCCACGTCAACAGGGGATAACTGCGGATGCTCAGGTAGACACCAAACTAATCATGAAGAAAGGTTCTTTTTAAGTTATTATAAGGAAAATCAGTTAAGTGCAGTCGTTAGCCGTATCCCTCGGCTTAGTGACTCATCTAGTCCATGAGTCAAAATATATTATACGCTGCGGAAAAATATTTGACTATATTAACTCAAACATCCTACATGAGTAAAACCATCCCTAAAAGACAACTCATGCCATGCAAGACTCTAAATTTATTATAGTAGGAAAGATAATTTTTTACGGTCGCTAAAAATAACACGTTAGAGTTTCAAATTATACAATACATGAAGTAATAGTAGTAGATTTTATAGTTGAAAATACCTAACATGCATTCCTAGTATAAATCCTCCCAGAGAACAAGTAATCCACATCCACATTTAAAGAAATGAGAAGCTAGCAAGTATCAAATAACTAACAATTCAGTGGGCGCCAACAAACTGACACGAACCCACGAACAAAAGTATGTCTGAACTAGTAAAACCAAACAAACAACAAACTACCTCGCTAAGATGAGGCAATAATCATGGCCAACGCTGCCGCCCAGAAAACTCCAAAACCAGCACTGCTAACTGCTACTGCTCTGAACCTGTGGCATCCCAAAGATAGAACACCTCAGCAAGAAGGTACAAATAGTGGTAGGAGAAGTAATAAGCCAAAATAAGCAAAGGTCAATATGGGTACCAACCCAAGAGCCAAAACATTGAAGTAAAGTACAACAGTAAACAAGGAATCAACAGGAAAAGAGCTCCTACGTGATTTATCACGTTCAACAAGAGTACACCAGATGCACGAGGCTATAAGGTGACTACAAGAATATTTCACCAGAAAGGACAATACAAAACCTTTATTAGGCACCTGTGGTCGGTTTTACCCCAAAAAAACACGGGCAAAGTGGTCACTCTTGGACACACCACCCAAAAATAACAACGGGCGAGGTGGTCACTCTTGGACTCACCACCCAAAAACAAACGAATATATAATCCGTCTAATTGCGAGGGAGTATCATACTCTCCACCATACACCGCAGACATCCAAAAACCAGGTAGACTTCTGTTGAGATTATATTAGCCAGCAGGACACGTGTGTGTGGGACCGCATGTTTGGGCTTTCCCCATCGCGTTCCAGGTCTGGGTGTTGACCCCGGTGGGCCCCCCTTGTGTGGCGGAATATCCCCGCGGTTCTGTGGTTGGGGTTAGTCCCACACCGCCTGCAGACTTCTCCACTTTGTGTTCATATACCCCGCCACCCTTCATCTCAATACCTGGGTTTTGAGATGAACTAATGGGTTGGCGGGTTCTAACTTGGTATCAGAGCAGGTTGTCCTGTTGCGGGGGTGTGTTGAGATTATATTAGCCAACAGGACACGTGTGTGTGGGACCGCATGTTTGGGCTTTCCCCATCGCGTTCCAGGTCTGGGTGTTGACCCCGGTGGGCCCCCCTTGTGTGGCGGAATATCCCCGCGGTTCTGTGGTTGGGGTTAGTCCCACACCGCCTGCAGACTTCTCCACTTTGTGTTCATGTACCCCGCCACCCTTCATCTCAATACCTGGGTTTTGAGATGAACTAATGGGTTGGCGGGTTCTAACTACTTCCACAGGGCATTAATGAAGGTAACAAACACTGCGGAGGTGGAATCGTCCACTAACTGCCGCATTTAATAAACCCAAAGAAACCACAACACAAATATCTCGAGATTTGGCTCGTCGGACTCTACTTGACATTACCGAACTCAAGACGCGGTTGATCAACCTCTGGGAGCAATTTATAGTCCTAGATAAACGTTAACGCGCTAAATAACGAAAGCTAAAACATGCATAACCATCATTAAGACACACCAGGAACAATTAACCAAAACCAGACAAAAACCGGGATTTCCAAGACAACACTGTACAACAACAAAGGAACGTTGAAACGATTAATCATCACAATGACTTGGAAGAATAAGCGCAGAAAATTTAAAGAACATGAAAGTATAGTCGTTACCATCAGATCGGACAAAGAGAAACGAGGGGAAAACCACCACTTGTCTTGGTTTTACAGGAAAAGTCCTCTAAATCGCTCCACGTCGAAGATCGGGGCAAAAGACTGCGGGAGGAGTTGAAATCTAGACAAAAAGGGTCGAAAAGGGGATTAGGGCCGAAAACCCTTAACGAGAAAATCTTAAGAAACGGGGAAGAAATTACCACGAGGGTGCAGCTCTCGCCGAGAGCTTTCCAGATCTACGATCGGTTTGGAATTTCGAGCACCGGAGCACCGTCAACAGCCACCTGAAGGATTAATGACGAACAACCTTTATCTCGCTCACGCCGCTCTGGTTCAGGAGGAAAGGAATCAGAGAAGAAGATGAAGAAGGTATTTATACCAAAGGTGATAACATGAAAAACAGCAAAATAAACCGGGTTCAGTTGAACCGGTTTTCCCGAAGCAGAGGGAAAGGGGTTACTCGAGTATCAGACAAAAAACCTACTCGAGTAGTTCAATACAACCACTCGAGTACAAAAGACCTACTCGAGTAGTTCAATACAACTACTCGAGTAACAAAAGGCCCACTCATAAAGCACATCACAATTACTCGAGTAACAGAAACCTACCCGAGTAGTTCATTACAATTACTCGAGTAACAGAGAAGGAGTACTCGAGCACTAAGGGAATTACACGAATACAACACGAAACTTACTCGAGTACTAAGGCAGCTTACTCGAGTACTACAAGGGGAAAAACAGTGCCCAGAAAAAAACAATCGTCGAACGCGACACAACGCCCAGAAAAGGGAATACATTCGTCGAGCTCCGCCCGACGATCATCGAACTCGACACAGTGCTCGGGAAAAGGAATACAATCGTCGAGCTCCGCTCGACGATCATCGAACCCTACACAGCGCTCAGGAAAAGGAATACAATCGTCGAACCCGACACAACGCCCAGGAAAAAACCGGAAAAAACTAGGTTCGACGAAAACCCACACCTTAGGAGGGCTTCCAGAGAATCAACACAAGCCCAAGACATTAAAATAGCAATTAACGTGTTCAGATAGTTGAACAAGGGTCTAAGAGATCAAACTAAGGCTCAAACGCGCCGAATTAAACGAAACTCACGCCATAGGTGAAAACTGCAGCTACGGACACAACGGCGAAGTCAAAACCAAAATCCTACGAGACATTCCCGAGATATTAACCGTCAAAGTATGCGGCGAACAAAACAAAACCCAAAACTTTGATCGCGCGTCGAGACTCCAAAAAAAACGCTCGGGTTGCGACGAAAATGGACGAGCACGTCCAAAACTACTCAAATCCAACACTCGACGTTAAAAGTAATGCCACGATGTCATAAATCTGACGTTGCCCAAATAAATAAAATCATCGAAAAATCGGGGGCGTTACAACACGGGCGTGTCCCTACCCGTGTCGAGTATTGAACCGACACTAAAACTATCGTCGACGTTTCGCTCGAGCAGGACACGGGTAAGGACACGGGCGTGTCCCTACCCGTGTCACTTTTCATTTATAAGGGTTGTGAAAACCCTAGCTATTTTCACTCGTCATTCCATCCACCTTTCCTGAAAGAAACTTCTGTAGAGAGGGAAAGCTGCTGGAGCAAGTCCTAGAGGAGAAGATCCGCCGCCGTCGTGAAGGAGAAGATACCGCCGAGAAGAGTTACGAGGTCCATGGCCGGAAATGGCGGAAACACCGGAAATGAGGTGAGCTTTATCCCCTATCCCTTGGTGCTAGATCTATAGATATCTAGGTGAGATGTCGACTCAAAAGAGTCTAGACTAGTGAGATGGTGATTTCTCTAGGAAGAGGCCGTTCTAGGGCTTGTGCTCTAAGGATAGTGGTGTCTTCAGCCTCTCCAACCTTCTATGTGAAGATGGGGGATGGTTTCGTGGAGAGTCATGGCCTCATGAAGGTGAATAAGGGAGGAGTAATTTCTGATGTGATTTTGGAGATCGGCTTGAGGAGTAAGATTAACCGATGCCGTTCATTCTGCTATAAGATGCGTGCAGAATCTGTGTTCTGCATGCAGTGATCCTCTCGGCCATTTTCAGATGTGATATGGCCAGATTTGGGCTTTCGACTAAACACAAAAGTTGAAGCCCTTGAAAATACCTTTCCAACGAATGGTTGCACGACTTCAGGAGAAATATGTAGCCACGGGAAAGCCTGAACGAAATGACGTCTAATAAATCCTGCATGCAGAAATTGTGTTCTGTACGCAGCGGATTTCAAGGCCGATTTCAAGTATGATACTATTGAATCTGGGTTGTGGTCTAAACATAAAAGTTATAGCCCATGGAAATACCTTTCCATCGAGGGTTACACGTCTTCACTGATTTCTATAGCTTTCGGGAATCGCATGTCGAAGTTCCTGTCCAGATTTAGTATGCACTTAAATTCTGGGTTTAGTATAACATGAATTTGGATTCGGTGGATTCAATGCTGCAATTAACTTGAGGTTTGGGTGAACTCTTTTATGCTAAACATCTTAGTTCTATAATTGATGACGTTTAATGATTGGATCTCATGAAATTGATTTGTGAAGCGAAGCATACTTAAACGAAATGATTTGATAGAAATTGGTAGATTAATATAAATGTGCATCATGATTATAATGTGTTGAAATCATTTGGAATGACATGTAGGAGGATAATCTATGACCATGTGAATAACTGTTTAACGGATTGAATTTAGTAGTCCTAATGCTTAGAGTGTCGTCTCCCTACGGGTAGCATTGTGGAAGGGTGTAAGTGCGGTGTTGACCGTCATTTGTTGGGATTGCGTTGAGATGAGTCAAAGTCGGACTATTGGACTTGGTCCTTGGTGCTCATTTTCCGGGGCTCCTTCCGTGCCGAGTGGATGGTTGGGTCTTGGTCCTCGTGTTTTCTCCAAGGCTCTTTCCATGCCACGGTGATGTGGAATTGCATGCGGTGTGAGTCGACATGCGGTGTCGTAATCTTGGGTTAAGGATAGTGTGGCAGGTCTACGGGCTCGCCGATCGTCACACCGACGGGAGGTGACAGTTAGACTTTGGTTGGTTGGGCTTGGTTCTCAGTATTCACGTCCCGATGCTCCTTCCGTACCAAGTGAACGGTTGGGATGTGTCCTCATGCTTACTCTTGAGGCCCATTTCGGGTCACACAAGGCCAGATCGGGGTTGTGTTCTCGGTGCACATCTACCCGAGACCCCCGCTAGGCCATAGTATGTATGGGCTCCGCTGTTGTGTTTTTAGCGTTGAGCCATATGGAGGCCTAAGTGAAGCAGTGTGGATGCCCGCTTAGTAGTAGATATGCCCGCTCTACTGTCACCGCCTGGCCATGGCGGTTGATGCCTGAGAGGTTAACTACCTGCTCGAATAGTGGGAACTATAGTCTGTGTCGACATAGCAATTGCATGTGCTTGAACATAGGTAAGTCATTTCATAGCATACATACCATTTCATAACATTGCACAACAAGATTCTCATCGTATAAGTTTGTATGGGCACTCCTATACAATGAGTTTTTTTATGTAAACCGATCCTTAACTTATAAGCTTATATGAGCATCCTTATAAGTTAAGTTACTTTCCTACTGTAGTTACTCGTACTTGATGATTTGTTATTGCTCATATAGAACTGCTAGTTTATAATACTGTTAATCATGTACTATTACCACCTGCTTGTACCTGCTTATTATTTATTATACTTTGTACCCTTGCTCTTTCTCTGTCCGGTGCCGAGGAGTCACCGGGGAGCGGATGTGAAACCACTTAGTCTTTTCGACTAACGGTTGCTACGTCTACCTTTTTAGGAGGTGACCCCATAGGTAGAGCAGCCACAGACTTTCCAGCAGGACAGCCAGGCCAGGACGACAGGGCCTGAAGTTACGGTGCCGTCGCTACCGTCAGTTATTGATGTGAGTGTTGAGCGACTCTGATGTAGCCCCATTGAGTGTTTATTTGTTGTACTCTGATATTGTAGAAGCATGTTTTAGCTTCCTTATTTGATGTACTTTTGGACTATATGCTTGTGTGTATTTGACTTCTCTTGTTTACATTTGGTTAGGTTGGCATATATGTATTGATACTGGTTGTAGCCGGCAGAATAGGCGTCTTGTGGTATAGGTTAGCCCGTGTGCTAATGTTACCGCAAGGAGGCTGTTCTGGGCATAAGACCCCCTTCGTGCCATGTTTTGGGATCCAGGAGGGGGGGGGGGTCTTACAAATGGTATCAGTTTGCCACAATCCTCAACTAAAGAAGTCATTCAACAATGGTACCACCCCCGTTCGAGTAGTCAGTTTGGGGTCAAACTGACTTAGCAAAAACAGTGATGTGCCCATATGTAATTCACACTAAGTATGTCCAGCTTTGACCTTAAGATTAGCCAACCTGACCATAAGTTTGTATTTTATGTGTAGATTCCAGTGCACGTTGAGCCGATGGGGGGCACTCCTGCCCTACTCTCTGATCAATTTGATCTCGCTCGCCTACCTCCGCACTGCTGACACCAAGCCTGTGAGTGAGTATCATTATTGCGCTAGTCTCATACCTTCCTATAGGAATGATTATAACTCTAACACTAGATCATTTTCCCCCAAAGGTCGGCCTGCCCATAGTGTACCTTCTACCACCTTTAGGGAAACCATTCCTAATAGGTCATATTCATTGGACTCAAAAGATGTTACTACTAGAGTTCTGTCTCCTTTGGCTCCGACGTTTAAGCCTCCAAAGATTATGACTGAATCCCCCAAGGACTCTGATGTTGATATGGTATCTCTGGATTCTAAAGATGACAAGCTAGGTGGGAGTATTCCGACATATACGATAGTGCCCGACGATTCAGATGATTCTGAAGTTGAGGAGCTTGGATATCTAAGTGATTTGGAAGACAATGTATGGGATGATGACAGTCTGATCTGTGAGAGTATCACGTTGCCTATTACACGCTCTGCTAGTATTGTGACTGATCACCATAGTATTGAGTGCCCTCTCCAGGATACGACCCCCATTGTGAAAGAACCAACGATCGAACCCATTGAGATTGTATCTGAGATATCTGAGGAACCTGAGAGTGAGGATTACTCTATTGATATTGTGGATGAGTTACCATCTGAGGTAAGGGTACTTTTGGACGATTATTTTGTTGTAAACCCGGATGAGAGTTCTTTGATGATATCACCGTTGGGTGAAATTTTTATTGATTTGGATGTTATCCCGGGTGGATGTTATCCCGGGTTTGATTTTGCCGACCCTTCCACCTGATTATTTGCCCACATTAGTTGTCTTTTTAAGACATGGAATCGGCAGTCCTAGTATGAGTTTTTGTGACAGGCCCACTCTTTTAGTCCCTACTTTGGCGTTGTCTCAGCGCTTAGATATTAGTAAGTTGAGTGCGCTAGTATTTGGTTTGTTCACTGCACCTCATAGATCTGACTATGTATCACATTTGATTGTTCATTTTTCTGCGTGTCCGTATACGGTTCTGTCCTCGACTGTGACCGATTCTGAGTCCTTGGCCATTGTGCCTCTGGATTTGGTGTCACTTAAACATACTTATATACCACACCCGGTTGCATATATTTATCCTCCCCCTTTTGATGAGCCTCATTATCAACGGTTAGTGACTATAAAAAGGCCCCTTGAGTTGTATCGCTAGCACATCCTTTCACATCCGGGAGCGTCCAACTCTATTGTTCATGATGCGCGGTTCACCTTGGCATATCTTCATGACAAGCGTAAGAATATTAATGTTAAAATTAAAACTGTGATTTTGGAGCCCATTAAAATCATTTTTGATTATAAGTCTCCCGTGCTACCCAACTTAACCCCCTTATCCTCCGCATATGGGTCAAGTCATGTAGCACATGGTTTCACTCCTCATGTATCTAGGATATTATCTGTTCATCTTAAGTTATGTCGCACACACTTCCAATCTATGCCGAGACCGTACTACACTAGAATTAGTTATTTGGGTTTAGTCTGGTCAATCCTCGAGCGGATGCCTTCTGGCTCCGTTAATAAATTAATACGTAGGAATGCTGACCCATCCATGATTATGAAAAACGTCGGATATCATGCTTTTTTTATATTTTTATAAAGCACAGGGTGTTTCACTTTATTTCAACTTTCCGGACTTTTTACTGTACGTCTCTATTCCACCTGAGTGGCTTTCTCCGTCATTCTTCTCTCCCACTACATGTTCTCTTGGGTTGGGTAGTGTTAGTTCAGCCGTGTCTATTTCTCACGTTGATTTCATGTCTCTTGAACCATGTTAGAAACCAGGCCGGGGGTCCCACACATTTTGGGTAAAGGCCCGGTCCTGGCCGACTGCAGTCGAACGGCACAGCATCCCCAACCAAATCTCCCGGGGGTCCCACACATTTTGGGTAAATGCCAGGGTAGGTTGTTGAGGCCTGGTCTCGACCCCAGGACCTCCTTTATAAGAGGCGTCATAGCCAACCTCTCATACCCAACTGCACTGCAGTGTAGTTGGGTATGAGAGGTTGGCTACGACGCCTCTTATAAAGGAGGTCCTGGGGTCGAGACCAGGCCTCAACAACCTACCCGGGCATTTACCCAAAATGTGTGGGACCCCCGGAGATTTGGTTGGGGATGCTGTGCCGTTCGACTGCAGTCGGCCAGGACCGGGCCTTTACCCAAAATGTGTGGGACCCCCGGCCTGGTTTCTAACAAAAGATGGCCGGTCTCGACCCCAGGACCTCCTTTATAAGAGGCGTCGTAGCCAACCTCTCATACCCAACTGCACTGCAGTGTAAGGGGGGACGGGGGTACATAAACACCAAAGGACCGCCTCTGCAGGCGATGTGGGACTAACCCCAACCGCAGGACCGCGGGGATAATCCGCCACACGGGGACCCACCGGGGTCAACAACCAGACCAGGAACGCGGTGGGGAATGCCCAAAGATGCGGTCCCACACAACACATGTCCTGCTGGATAATATAGTCTCAACACACCCCCGCAGCAGGACAACCTCCCTCTGATACCATGTTAAAGCCACCCGTCACCACACATCTTACCAAAACCCCAAGGTGAGAGTAAGGGGGGACGGGGGTACATAAACACCAAAGGACCGCCTCTGCAGGCGATGTGGGACTAACCCCAACCGCAGGACCGCGGGGATAATCCGCCACACGGGGACCCACCGGGGTCAACAACCAGACCAGGAACGCGGTGGGGAATGCCCAAAGATGCGGTCCCACACAACACGTGTCCTGCTGGATAATATAGTCTCAACAAACCAGATGGTAAGATTCAAGTTATATTTCTTTTGCTTGGGCACCCTTTTGTGTTTCTTCAAAAGTTTTTTTGTTTCTATGCCAGACAGGTTCTCCGTGCTGATGGATGTTCATACTACTATGACATGGATAGCGGGGCCAGATTTTCCCCATGCTGCTGCTATTTTTGACAGTTCTCCCCTCACGTACCACTCATCGGTGATGAGTAATTTTGAGTGGGAGAGGATTGATGGCGACGTTGCAGATGCGGCCGTTGATCCCCGTCATTGAGAGTTCATGGATTGTTATGATCGTTGCCGCAATATCGAGGATGAGATTCTACCACGATGCCCTTCTCCATCACTGCTACAAATTTTACACTACGTCCGCCGCTGCCATTATATAAAAATATATAATTATAAATTAAATAATAATTATTATATATTTTTTGCAATTTTATTTTTAAGAAATTTTATTTTAAGAGTTTATTTCATGTATTTTTTTCATGTATTATGATGGGTGCATATAACCATCATGAGTTGTTTAATTTTCAATGGTGGAGATGGAGTGGTGTAGGCAATATATAGCCATGTTATGAATGATTTTAGTAGAGGTTGAATGAAATGAAAATTTGAAAACCCTAAATTGGTTTCCCTCCTATCCCTCCCCTCTCCCTCCTATGAAATTTGGCTCCTCCCTTTCCTCCTCCCCTATCTTGGCCGCTGGCCATCTTCTCCTCCCCTCTCTATCTATCAGCCTCCTATCCTCCTCCTCCTTTGTAAATCTCGGCCACCCTATCTCTCCCTCTCCAAAGCCTCTCGACCACCATACCTTTCCACCAACCCGAGCCCCATCTCCCTCCAAGCCGCCTGCCACCACCACCATTCAATCTCGCCAAAGTCCTAGCCGCCACCTCCTCTCCATCCTTTACAACTCCCGGCCACCTTTCCACCACCAACCAAACCCGAGCAGCCCCCTCATCACAAAACCGAGCTACCCCCCTTGAAAGGAATAGGCCACCACCTTTCCTCTCTGTTCTTTCCTTATGTACATAGGATTCCTAAATTATCCCTCTTCTAATGTTTGGCAAAGGAAGAACGACTTATAATTTCATCATCCGGCGCGGAACCAGGGACTTATGTGGAGATAGATTCAACCACCGTCGTGTGTGTTTCCTCCACTCATCTTGTGGAAGGATTTTTCTTGGGATTTAGGTAACGATCTTCTATACTTTCTCTTGTGTGTTTCTTCTAAAATATTGTGAGATTTGGTGGAATAAAAGGCTAGTTAATTGTCCTGATTTATATTGAAATCATGTTAATTAAAATCTAAATTTTAAGCGTTAATTGTCCGAAAAGTTTTCGTATAAATTGGAGCGAGTAGATCTCGTGAACACTAGAAGAAATCAGGTTCGTCACCCTTGATTTCCCCTTGAGTTCAAGTGATTTGGTATACCCTCATATTAAGTAATTTTTAGGATTCGTTTGGACTTTATTTTAAATCGCTAATTAGCTCGGATTCCTCTCTTGTTGGGTTTGTGAATTTTAGTGAATAATTTTAATTTGAACTGCTAACTATCTGGATCGGGTAGGTACTATTTGCTTGAGCGAACATTGGCATATAGCCCTTGTTCAATCTCAATAACGGGTAGCGACCCTTTGCGTGTGCATTGCTATAATGTTTGGAAATCATCATTAGTATTAATTTAGAGAAATATTGCTCGCTGCGCAATTATTTTAATTACCTTGTAACACCCGCTATCCGTCTCATAACATATAGCAGTAGGTCCGGCCGGGGACCGACGCCATATGCCACAGACAGACTGGAAGGTTACTCAAAGGAAACCATCCAACTAAGAATCACCGTCCTACTCAGAGTTCATTCTAGCGGAAGAAATTTAAAAGTTGCAATAAATAAACACCCTGCCAATAGTATGAATGTCCACTAGACAAAACCAGAAGGAATGAATGTACAATACACATGTACATGGCCTTATGGCCTTACAATAGTTTACTCAAATAAAAATGTGTCTTCCAAACCTCGGCACGCACGCCGGTCACACATGAGAAATAAAAGTAAACATTCAAATTAGGTCTTCGAGGGCCGACTCAGCAACAAGGGCTTTTTGCCCGCTATTTGCCACTTGGCTCCGCAACACCTGCAAGCACAATCTACTGCGACGATGGCAAACAAAAGCAACGGTCAGCTATGCTGACCAAATTATAACAATCCCGCCCACAAACTCGGGGCGGTGATGCTCCTTCCTTGCACTTTATTAGCATAACCAAGCATTATAATGTAAAAAACACTTCATCACAGGAGTAGGCACGCACGACCACACACCCCGTGCTCTCAGGGCACATTCTCGGTGAACACGGTCAAAGTCCGCTGACTCACCACCACCCCCTGGGCAACAATATCTCGTGAGCATTATGGTCTTTCTGGCCAAAGCCTAAGACCCTCTATCTATGTCAACGACAAGTACCAAGTACCTTTAGGTCGCTTTAACCGGATGACATAGAGCGGGTACAGTTCCACCTAACCCGTTGCTCACACCACCCTGTCACCTTAAGACATGGGCGCGGGTCAAACTTCCCCGAGTCCCAATCCGATCACACACTTCATATAACCCAGTTATGTGCAAGTTGGCTCCCAGGACACCAAGTTGGCAGAATCACGCATTTGCCCAGTTTTCTGGGTGCACCTTGGAGTTAGTCCCCAAGGCTCCCTGTTGCAATCTACCGCGTAGAAAACCCGAAAAACAAACATCCGCATGGAGCCTTCTCTGGCCATTCATGCAATGCAACATCACCGATCTAGACCAACTTGTCCGAGTAGGCTTCACATATCATGCCTATATCCATTTCTCGATTACGCACTCTACATGCTAAACAACGAGGACTATTCATGTCTACCCGAAGGAACGCCTCTCACTCACCGCAAACTCGCGAGAGCGGGCTTCCTATGCAAAGGAAAAGAGGACTTCACATGTCCTAGGATGAGAATCGTTACCCTAGAATTACTCTTTGGCTCCATGGAAATCTATGAGGATGAAAGGCACCGCAATGTCCTCGCCTCCGTAGATCCGAAGTCGGCTCGTGATTTGGGGCTCCGAAGCTCCGCCGACAGCCGGATTTTTCTCCCTTCTTCTTCATTGCTCTCCCCTCTATCTATAACTTTAGAAAGAGAATAAACCAAAGAGAATGAGGGTTTTCAACCCTATTCCTGGGTATAACACAGCAGGAACAACCTGAAATGTTGGATCCTGAAATAAGGAAACAGACGGCCACAATTCGGGCTTGAAATCCAAAACCTGGGCCGAACAAGACTTGTGACACACCCGTGTCCAAGGCCGTGTGCCCCATTCGACGCCGAAACCGTCACGTCCCGAAAAGTACACGGGCTCTCAACATGACCGTGTTCGACTTGACACGCCTGTGTCATCCAGTACACGACCGTATAGTGGGCCGTATTCCTCCATCGACACAGGACCAACACCAACCCGTGAAGAACACGGGTATTGGACATGCCCGTATCCTAAATGACATGCCCGTGTCATACACGAACATGCCTGGGATCTAGGCCATGTTTCACCACCGACACAACTCGGCTAACCACCCGAGTAGGACACGGCCTGGGACACGCCCGTGTCTCAGGCCGTGTTCGCTGCTCGATGATCGTCGACTGAAATTCGTCGACCACACGACCATCGTCGAACCCGAGCATGACACACCCCTGGGACACGCCTGTGTCCCAGGCCGTGTGACCCCTACCAAATTCCAAACTTGGCTCAAAACGCCTCCCGTCGCTCTTTTGAGTTTTGGGGCGTTACAACTCTCTCCTTCTTAAAATAATTTCATCCTGAAATTACATAAAGGAAAGATAAAAACAAAACTTAAATGGTACCTGAGTGGAATAACTCTGGGTACTCCTTAAGCATGGCCTGCTCTCTCTCCCACAAGAGCTCCTCCCGACCACAGTTGTCCCAATGGACCTTGACCATCCTGATCTCTTTGTTACCCAACTGCTTGACTTCCGAGTCCTCAATGCGAATAGGCTTGGCCTTCGTCGTCAACACATTATCGACCGACACTTGATCAACCGCAATCACTTGCGAAGGCTCTTGCACTGCCTTCCGCAACACCGATATGTGGAATACGTCGTGTAGACCACTTAGCTGCACTGATAGCCTCAATCGATAAGCTGTTTCGCAAATCCGCTCCAGAACCTCAAATGGTCCAGGGTACCTCAGACTTAGCTTCTTCAAGCGCCATACCGACGAGACACCCTTGAACGGCTTAATCTTTAAGTACACCCAGTCGCCGACAGCGAACTCCACGTTCCTATGCTTGGTGTTATAGTACTTATCTTGGCGATGCTGAGCGATCAGCAATCTCTCTCGAATCATTCGAACCAATGACGTTGCATCTTCCACCTCTTGGCGCTTGTAAAACTTTGACTCACCCGTTTCCAACCAAGACAATGACGTGCAACATCTTCTACATAAAGGGCCTCGAAGGGAGCCATTTGTATGCTCGCCTAGTAGCTATTATTGTAAGCGAATTCCACCAAGTATAGATGATCTTCCCACTGCTTCCTGAAATCCAGAACGCACATGCGAAGCATGTCTTCCATCATCCTATTGACCCTCTCGGTCTGACCATCAGTCAGCTCACTCAACGCTTTTGGACTTGGGCTAAAATTGGATTCAGTGCTAAGGCTACACTCAACGCCTAAAGCTACACTCGACGCCTACCCGACGAATCTGCTCCGCTCGACGAACTCCATTCGACGAATTAGCTCCATCCGACGAACTCCGTTTGACGTATGCTGTTCGACGAATTCTGTTCGACAAATTGTCATCTGTTCGTCAAAGTCTGTTCGACGAATTGCCTTCTGTTCGTCGAACTCCGTTAGACGAATTTCCTTCTGTTTGACAAACTCTGACCACTCATAACCGACAACTACACAATGAATCATATGTTTGTTGAACTTGGCCGGAAAACTATACCATAAAGCTGATCAGCAAATATATATGGAAAAGAAAGTTTGACGAGGGGAAGAAGTCACCACTTGCCTCAAATCGCCGAATCCGGCTATGTAAACACTCCTCCTCAAGGATCTGGCCATGAAATCACCTAATCAATACTTCCTGAAACTTTTCAGTACGAAATGGGTCAAAACTGCAACCTAAACCTCTAAAAATCCTCGAAACGGGAAAAGCTTATGGTTGAAACATATATCTAGGTGAGAGTTTCCCGAATCTACTCTCTGATGAAAATTTCGTACACTAGAGCTCCTCCAATCGACGGTCAAAGGCACTACAAGGATGCCTCTTTCTTACGCAAATAGGCCAACGATTTTCAAGAAGAAGATGATGAATAGGGTTTGTCTATTCACAAGGCTATTTATACTTAGACATATAAGTATTATAATAATAGTTTCTTATTAAATAGTGGTCCAAACGACTCAAAATTCACGCCAACATAGATTTCTACAAAAATCACAACGTAGTTAAATACTGATGCTACGAACCCAACAACGCAGTTGAAATTAAGATTCGACAAACCAAATACAGGCAAACACCTCCTGAAGCCAAACACAAGTATTCACAAAGAGGCTCCACCGAGTCACCAAAACAGACCCGGCTCGCTAGGGAATCTTGCAAACAGGCTAAACCCAGCCATACACAGAGAAACTAAAGAGATAAAACCATCCTCTAACAACGACATATGCCGCTAATGCATCAACGTAACGCCCTGACATCATAAACATGCCAGATAACGAATTAAACCAAATATCAAAAAATCGGGGGCGTTACAACAAGTTTGGCACTTCGCCATGTAAAGAGCTATGTCCTTATTCAAACTGGGACACAAGAATATCATTTTCATGTCCTTATACATCTTTGTGCTCCCTGGGTGGATTGAGTATTTAGTAAAATTTCCTCATACATCAACTTCTCCCATAGCTTACCCATATTTGGGATGCACAAACGACCGTCCTTTCTCAAAAGACTGTCATCCAAGGAGAATTGGGAATTTGACCCATCCGCTGCATAATGCTTCATACTCTCATCGAATTCCGTTGCTCGTCAAACCCTGTTCACGAGGTCATACTGCACTTCTGTCCAGTTCAAACACATATTTGCAGTGGTATTCCTTTCAACACAAGAAATATCCAAGGCCTCCAACTCCTGGATCAGATGCTCATCATGAATCGCCAGCCAACTTGCCCGTATTGGAGTCCTACGACTCAAGGCATCTGCCACCACATTTTCCTTCCCGAGAGTGTAATGTATCTGGAAGGTGTAGTCCCCGAGGAACTCCATCCACCTTCGTTGTTGCATGTTCATATACTTCTGATCTATTAAGTACTTAAGACTTTTATGGTCCATGAAGATGTCAAATTTCACGCCATATAAGTAATGACGCCATAGTTGAAGTGCAAAGATCATAGCCGCCAACTCCAAGTCATGGGCTGGATAGTTTCACTCATGCACTTTCAACTGGCGTGAGCCATAAGAAATAGCCTTTCCGAACTGAAGAAGAACAGAGTCTAAGCTGCTCCCTGAAGCATCACTAAAAACCTCATAGCCGTCCGTACCACATGGAGAACTCAAGATAGATGTTATGGTCAAACGACTCTTTAACTCCTCAAAAGCTCGTGAACACTTAGGATTCCAAACGAACTTCTGATCTTTTCTCATCAATGTAGTGAGAGGTAAGGATATCCGCGAAAAGTTCTTAATGAACCGCCTGTAGTAGCTAGCCAATCCAAGAAAGCTCTTGACTTCTGCTACAGTAGACAACACATGCCACTCTAGTATCACAACTATCTTTGTTGGATCCACCGCTATACCTTCTACATTAACCACATGGCCAAAAAAAACCACGGACGACAGCCAAAACTCGCACTTTGAGAAATTGGCATAAAGATTATTCCTTCTTAGGGTATGCAAAACCATCCTCAAGTGATTTGCATGATATTCTTCTGATTGAGAGTACACCAATATGTCGTCAATAAAGACAATCACAAATAGGTCTAAGTACTCCCGAAAGGTCCGACGCATCAAGTCCATGAATACCGATGGCGCATTTGATAGCCCAAATAACATTATAGTGAACTCATGGTGACCATAGCGTGTACCGAATGCTGTCTTGGGAATGTCACATTCCCTAATCCGCAACTGGTAATAGTTAGACTTTAAATCTAGCTTCGAGTATATAGTTGAACCCACCAGCTGATCAAACAAGTCATCAATCCGTGGAATCTGATACTTGTTTTTCTCCGTCGGCTTGTTTAATTCTCGATAGTCAATGCATAGATGCAAGCTTCCGTCCTTCTTCAAAAAGAGGACTGGTGCACTCCAAGGTGACATACTCAGATGTATATAGCCTTGCTCTAGCAATTCTTGAAATTGAACTTTTAGCTCCTCCATCTCTTTTGGCGCCACTCAGTACGGTGAGCGGGCCACAAGTTTCACACCTGGCACCAACTCAATAACAAAGTTAATCTCCAGCTGGGGCGGTAACCTAGGTAGATCCTTAGGAAGCACATCTGCATAGTCCGATACAATAGGAACGTCACTCAAACTTGGTTTCGGCTCAACAGCCTCCAACAACGTGAAGAACAACTACGCGCCCTTCCAAACAGCCTTGACTACCTGGAGAGCAGACATTAATATCTTGTTTGATCCTCGCATACCAGCGAACTTAGTCTCTCGTTCGGTGTTCTGTCCCAGTATGACTTCCATAGAGTTGCAATCTTTACAGGCATGCTGCTTCGAGATCCAGTCCATGCTAAGATTACATCGAACTCAGATATTGGTAGCACCGATGCTTCCAATACGAAATCTTGATTTCCAATCCGTACCTCAAGACAGCAAGACCTATCCATAAGCTTCACACATCTGTTAGGTAACAACACCTTTACTCTATCTATTGGCACAAGAGTACGCACTCCGATCCGCAATATGAAGTCATCAGATAGAAACGAATGAGAAACACCTGTATCGAACATTGCACTCCCCGGATAGTCCCTAATAAGGACAAATACTATATGCAAACAGTTCATACACAAACAACGTACAATGTACTAAGTACGGAAAGCAGTAAAAACAATATCTTAACTCATACTTGTTACAACGTCACTTTATTTTATGGCCTCTTGCGGGCCAAGATTATAGACTCAGGGTTGTACTTGAGATGCAGTTGACTCCACCACTGCTTTTCCCTTTTCAATATAAGTCGCACCGGTCGTTTTCTCCATCTTTGGAGGGCCACTCCAATAGTCTCGGGTCATGTATCCCACCTTGCCACATGTATAACATGTGAGCGGACCTCGCCATGACGTTGCTCTAGTAGTAACCACAGATGGAGCTTGTCCAGAAGACTTGGACTTCTTATTCCACTTCAGATAGTGTGGTTTTGAAGAAGTCAACATTTTGAACTCAGGATTTATCACAGCCAAGTCCCTCTTGCCCTGTGCGCCCTTTATGTCCTTCTCTAACAAATGAGCCGTATTAACCAATATTTGAAACCCTTGGTTCATCGGACCCGAGTGCAGTAATCTCAGCTCATCCCGCAGTCCAATGTAGAACCTATTTGTCTTACACTCATTGTCAGTAAAAGTAGACCCTGCATAACATCCCAACCTGGTAAACACATGCATGTATTTATCCACACTACCCTCGCCCTGAGTCAAACACCGAAACTCATTTTAAATTGCAATCCACTGAGACGATGGCAGATGCTTTTCCAAGAACAATGTCAAAAACACCTCCATCGAGATCTCTGATACTCGTCTGCCTGTAAAGTGGTGTAACTCCAAACTCATCCCACCAAAGTCGAGCCTCTCCTTACAACAGGAAAGTTGCCAAGGTGACCTTCTATCCCTCCTTTGTCTATATCGCAGTCAATATCCTCTTGATGCATGAAAGCCAGTCCTCTGCCGACATTGGGGATCCTGCACCTGTAAATATAGGAGGACTAAAGCTTATAAAGTGCTTCAGCTACCATTCAGTCGCCCGCTTATCAACCAAAGCCTCAACAGGCACTTGCGAGACAACTATAGGCTCGACTACAACAACCTGAACTAGCACCATTGCAGTTCACACCTTCCAAGTCGGTTGTGCATTCATCATTGCAAACACTGCCTGAACAACTAAGCGTACTATTTCCGTAGAAGGATGAGGTGTGTGCACTTCAGCTAGTGTCGCACTCTCAACAAAATGTTGGGGTTCAGACTGCCCCGCAACACTCCTAGTCACCTATAAATGTAAAATACACAATTTAACGACCACTCAAAAGGCAAACAATGATTATTAGGAATGCACAGGTTCCTCAAACATGTGTATTTTCATTCCTAAGTGGACATTCTTGACTTCATTTTTGTTATAATGGTAAGCACAAACAAGTGCTCGCCACCCCTCAAATGAATTTGACCATGAATTTATAGAAGGAAGACCAAGACAAGCTGATTCTGAATTGCAACACCTCCATCCGTCACATGAAATATAATAAAGGGTCCGTCCAGGGCCCCACGCCATATTCCACACACAGTCGATAGAGTTACGTATTAATATCAAAAGACCAATCGAATCCTAACCCAGAGCATTCTAGCGGAAGCTTCAAGGGCTAAGTTTGAACTCAAGTTTCAAATATGTCCACTATATTAACACATAGGAATGTCTTTACAAAATACACAAAATGTTATGGTCTTAAGGCCTTATAGTTATACTTCAACAATGTGGTATACAAACATCGGTGCATAGGCCAACCACACATGAAAATAAAACACTAGAGGCTCTTTGATTGGCCTTCGAGGACCGGCATAGCAACATGGGCAACAACCCACTATTTCCCGCTCGGCTCTCCAGCACCTGCACAGGGACATTCCACCATATGGGAAGCAAATAAGGCAACGGTCAACTTTAGCTGACCAATTTATAACGACCCTACTCCATTCCCGGGGCAGCAGTATTCCTTCCCTACAGGCATAACATTAACACATAGATATATCACCAGAAGGCACTGTTGGGTATTGTAACCAAAATAACCCTAATTTGAAAAAGGGTCCAGTTAAGCTAAGATGACTTGCGATTGTTTTTGCTATGGTATTCTAGTTATGTACTTACAATTTGACAATGCTAAGTACACACCAATGCCAGGTTACAGTGGGTTAGTATACACGGGACTATATAATGTAATCCTTCATTCTATAGGCCATAGTGTTGACTCACGTGTAATCTCTCTATTGGAGTGTACTTCTATCCCCAGTACGTGAGAAGGTCCAAGGAAGAAGAAGAGCTTCATTTCAGAAAAAAGAAATTTTACCTAAGTAAAATTTGTCGAGTATCATAATGGATGTAACGTCCCATTTTACTATATACCCCTCACACGTGTTTTGTGTCAAGAGATTTGACTTGAGATTGGGGTGCGCCGGACTCGACAAGTAAAATTCATCGGATATCGTCATGGATATCCGACAAATTCGTCGAATATGACTTGTGAGTTGAGACCAATATTATTCGTTGAAGATCGTCACAAATATCCGACGAATTCGTCGAGTATATCAGACAAATTTATCTTAGAATATTTCTATTTTCTGGAGCCAACGAGTGTGTAGAGTGGTCTCAACGCCATTCGATGAATCGTCGAGTGATACTTAAAAAATATTCTAGACTTATAGACGTCGAGTGATCACGAAGAATCTCCACGATTTGTCGAGTAAGTATATTGATAAGTTGTAAATATATGTATTTTTATGTACATTAATTAAGTCGTTTTCATTTGTTTTTCGTCATTTTTAGTTAATTTTTTTTAATAAAATGTTTCTTTTTTTGTAAATATTGTTTTAACTTAGTGTAATTTATTTTTCTGAAATTTTACAGAATTTGCCAAAAAATGCAAGTACACGCCTGTGTACTTTGGGTCACGCCCGTGACCTAGGTGTGATACTTTAATTCTCGTGAAATCAGGCGCATTTGAAGAGAGAAATGTGACACGCCTTACGACATGCCCGTGTCATTTGACACGCCCCGTGACCAAGAACCGTGTCATTCGACACACCCCGTGACCAAGACCCGTGTCATTCCAGCTCGACGAAATCGCGCTCGAAGATCGTCGACCGTCCAGACACACCCGTGTCAAGATGCGACACAGACGTGTACTTCTCCACCTGGCCCGACAAGACGTCGCCGACGACTTTTGATATGCCGCGCCCAGATCGCCCACCGACACGCCCGTGACCAAGGGCGTGACTTCCACGTGGACCGCCCCGAACTCAAAGTAGGCATCAAATCGTCGGATCACCTCATGAATAGTGCTGACACACCCCCCTACACGCCCGTGTCAGAGGGCGTGCACTTAGAAATTTTTTCCTATAAATAGAAGCTTGCAGTATGAGTTCCTGTTCTCCTTTTGGAACCATTTTGCTAAGGTGTTATACTGCCTAGATGGATTCCAAGTCTATGTAAGAGATATTTCTCCCCCCTCTCCTTAGCTTTTATTTTAGTGTCTTTGTAACTCGTTCTTTTACTTAATAAAATGTGTTTTCTTCTCTTTATATGATTTTGGAATGAATCTAAGAAACTCTCCCTTTAGCAATCTTATTCTTACTTGTTTTTTCTTTTATTTTTCGTTCTTTTTTATGGGTGTGCGTGTACGAGATTTGATTTTATGCTTCTATGTTTAGTTATTTTCACTTAACTTTGTTAGACTTAGGATTTTTATAACTTTATTTCATTCCTATAGATCCGCAAAAATGTTTTCAAAGTGATTTTCATTTTTTTACTAACTTAGATTTTCTTGTTTAGGTGGTAAAACTTTTCGTTCTTTTTACTTTATTTCCACATTTTAACCACTTTTACGGAGTTATAAGAATGGATATATAGTCATTTTAATTTTTCGAGCACTTTGATTTTCGTTTTAAACTTTTGCTCGTTTAATTTTTTATCCTCTTTTTATGCATTTCTACCGCATTCTAGCGGTAGAAATATAGTTGTTTTAATTTTTCAGTAACTTAGTTTTTCTTTTTTTTTTGTATGTGTGTATGTGTATGAGTTAGAGTTTATAGCATTCTTTCATTCCTGTAGAGGGTGTGATTGAGTTTTTACTTTTTGTAGAGTGCGTGTGTGAGTTTTACTTTATGTAGAGTGTGTGCATTTTCATTTTTGTAGAGTGCGTGTGTGAGTTTTCATTTCATGTCGAGTGTGTGGGTGCGTGTGTTTTAATTTCTACAGAGTGAGTGTGTTTTAATTTACTGTCGAGTGCGTGCGTGTGTGCATTTATTTTCTCCTACTCATGTGAGTATGACTCGCTTTAATTTTTCGCCTACTCATTTGAGTAGGACTTATTTGTGTGAGTTTTACTTTCTGTCGAGTGCGTGTGTATGTTTTCATTTCTGTAGAGTGCGTACGTGGGTGCATTTATTTCTTCCTACCCATTTGAGTAGGACTCGCTTTCATTTCCTGCCTAGTCGTTTGAGTACGACTCACACTTTTACTGCTTTCTTTCCTGCTTTCCTTTATTACTTTTATTTTCAGCTTTCCTTTACTGCTTTTCTTTTATTTCTTTCATTTTCTCGCTTTTTCCCGCAAACCGTGCCCATTCCGATGAGTGGGTAACCACTCTTAGCCCTCAGTATCGAAGAGCATTGGGACAGATAAAATAGCTTTAAATAATTAAAGGTCCTGTTTTTCTATATAATTAAATTAACTTAAGGTTTACTCCGGGTATACGACGCGTAAAACCACATAATAGATGTGTGAGCTCTATTTATTTAGTCCATACACTAGCTAGCTGAGAGGTCGTGCGTATGGACCAATCATCCTTAGGTAAAGGGAGTTCTGCACTAACCCTCGAGAGAGGAGGTGCGCAAACTCTACCGGATTGGGTTCCCCACCCAATAACGAGATTCTTAGCGTAATGCGAGCATTAAGAGGAATCCTTTGTCGGACGAGAGCCCGGTCGAATAGTCTAAATGTTCAGGTGAGCGATAGTCCTAGAGATAGGTGAGCTCATTTTAGTGGAACCTCCACGGTCAAGTCTCCGCCTTAATTAATTTGAAACTTAGGATATCTTTTTATTAAAAGTTTATTTTAGTTCAACTTTTATTCGATGCGGTTGCGCTAAGCTCTTCATCGGCTCCATTTTAAATGCTTTAATTTTTTATTTTTTATATATAACAATATCCTTATAAGATAAAATATCGGTAAAATAATAGTCCCATCTAGGGAAGAGTAGAAATAATCAACCCGACCCCGAGAACAATCCGACCTCGATATTCCACTCCAGAATATCCTGTACTACATGCGATAGGTGCACTTGTCTGCTTTCGTTAAAACTTGATTTCAACTATTTTATATCCAAATAATAAATCAGTGCGCCCCACTTCCTAAATTAAACCAAATCCACATTTCTAAATAAACTCGCCCGAGGCGCCACGTGCTCTAAATAATTTTTGGAGTTTTAACCTCAATCAAGTTTTTGGCGCCGTTGCTGGGGAACTTTCGAGTCGTTATTTTGAACTCTGGAGACCTATTATTTTTACCTATGTATATATTTGTCAAAAAAATGGCCAACCAAAAAAATTACGACTAATAATAATAATAATAATACTAATAATAAAAGTACTTAAAAAACATAAAAAAACTATCATATTATTATCTGTAGATTTTTTTTGAAATGACGCCGTTTCCAACTAACGAAAAACAAAACTAACTAAAAAACCAAAAAAAATCTAACAACTAAAAAAAAAACAAAAAAATATCAAAAAAAACAAAAAACAACTTAAAAAAATAAATTTATATTATTATTATTATTTCATATAAACGAAACACTAAAAACCAAAAAAATCTAAAGACAAAAACACCAAAAAACTATAAAACTTATAAAAATCTAAAAAACTAAAAACCCACAAAAACATCTAAAAACTAAAAATCTAAAAAATTTAAAACACTAAAAACCCCAAAAAATCTAAAAAACAAAAAACTAAAAATTATAAAAACCTAAAAAACCTAAAAACTAAAAACATCACAAAAAAAAACAAAAAAATCTACCTAAAAACCAACAAAAAAAATAAAAAACCGTCTTCAAAACACCAAAAATATAATAATTAGTTATTAATCCTGTATATATCTATCGCAAAAAAAAATCTCCTAAAAAAACATCCCGTATATATACTTTGTTTTAACTTATTTTATTTTAAAAATCCAAACAAAACTTTTAACAAAAAATACTTTAAATAAATAAAAATTTTTTTATTACAAAATTTTCTATATTTATTTTTTCTCTTCGGCGCGTTTCACGCTTTTATGAGCGCTAGGGGATTGTATTTCTGTACGCACTCATAAGCTAAGATGTTAGTGTTGAAGCCAGGAAAAATCCCAACCTCAGAAATCGGATCAAAGCTGCCTAAGGTTACTGGCTCAGAAGCTAGATCAGACGGCAAAGATGACTAGAATGAAGAATCAGGTCAAACAGGACCCCAGATGTTGCGGCAGGAAGGACCCACCACGTACCCGGATGCTCGAAAGGAGCAGCCCCTTCTCAACCAAAAATGACCGAACTGGGTACGAGAGAAGCTAGCTGGCAAAGTCGCAAAGTCGCGAGTTGGTCTAAGGAAAAGGAATCTGAAGACTTAGCTAGTATCCTGAAACACGTGCGTATCCTGCCAAGGATTTTAAGTGCTTCAACTTGTACCCCTGGGGTCCTATTTATAGGCAAATGCAAGGGGGGGGGTCATATTTATACCCCACCCCCCGACGACTAGGAGACTTCCAGGGGAACTCACATGGGCTGGGCGAGTATCTCGCCTAGTCGCCTACCAGGCGAGTATGCAAGGGGAGCTCGCCTATACTCGCCCAGGCCTTCTGCGATCTTGAATGCTGACTTTGACTCCTGCCTTGACTTGTTGACCCTGACTTCTGTTGACTTGGCCGTGGTAGGACCCACTCTCGACGAATACGGGTTGTACACAATCCCCGCTCTTTCTGAGCGACATCGGAGCTCGGAAAGAAACATCCAACACATATTCGGCGAGCTGCTCTGCCGAGTATCTGGGTTACTCGCCTCTTTTGTCTATCGGCCGATCTCTATAAATAGGGGGGGGCCTAGTTCTTTAGCCGTTTCTCCATAACTCGTGCATAATGTCGAATACTGAGAAGATTCTTCGTGATAGTCTCACTGCGCTGACGGGCGTCATTGGAGTCGCTAAACCAAAGCGACCGCGCGGAGAGGATGTCGCCGCTGACTTACCCCCCTTAAGAGGAAAAAGATAAAGAAGTCCAAGAATAAACCAGCCTCTGGTGATGATATCTCGCGGCCACCCCTTTCTCGCCCTGCAACCCCCACCAGTAACCCCGTGCTCTCTACCAGCATGCAACAGTTGCTTAGCGCCTTGGGACTCGACGACATTCCCAATGTCGCAGTCTCTGATGCGAGTCTCCTCGACTCGCTTGACATTCCTGAGCTCGCCACTGCCATGGCGCCGGAACTCGCCTCCACTCCGGCGCCACAACAGGTTGAAGTCGTCGACCTGCCAGGTTATCTTTTTGCCGAGATGATTTCCCATTCTGACGGTTGTTTCTATTACTTGCAAACTAGACCATGATACTCGCAGATTCTCCCTCGGGGGGTGTGGGCGCGACTTTGAATGTCGCCCCATTGAGCTCTGCGCCGCTTGTCGCCCTTCCCGCCGGGAGACAAGCAAAGATCGCGTACACAGTGCGGATTAATATTGGCGCCAAAAGGACAAGTGAGGCCTCAGTTCCTCCGGCGAGCAAGGAATCGCTGCCGTAGAATCCTCCGCCGAGGAAGACTCTGGCGAGCAAGGATCCTTTGCCGAAGGACCCTCTGCCCAAGAAGGATCCGCCGGTAAGCATGGGTCTCCCGGCGAGTTCTGTGCCGACTGCGAGAAGTTCTGCCCCGCTCGCCGCGAGTTCTGCACTGCTTCCGGCGAGGTCTTCTCTTCCTGATGCGAGATCCTCGTTACCCCTGACGTCGCCGCTTACCAACGTCGCCACCATCCAGTCGGTGACCGTATCCTTGCCACTGCCGTCGCCTCTGGTCGCGCCTTCTCAAGTCACCACGACGCGACTTCTTCCGCCTCCTCCGCTGAAGAATCCTCCGCCATCGGCGAGTTCGTCGCTTTCTACGCCTCCCTCACATCCCGCGGTCAGTAAGTCGGTCAGGTCGCGGCTGAGCTACTTCCCGCCAAGAGGTGTGAATTCTGGACAAGGGGGGCGCGGGAAAGGAAAGGAGGCCGAGCTCGCTAGTGGGCCATATTCAAGTCGGCGAGATGAGCCAACTCACGGATCCCCTCCTCGCCGATCTAGATCTCCTCGCCGATCTAGGTCCCGTCGCAGCGGTATGTATCGCTATTGATGTACACATGGCGGCTATGTATCTTCGTCTAATTCCGGCGACTTTTATTTGCTGTCAGATCGGCTGACGACTTCGGGGGCGGCCTTCATCGATGCCATGGGGTTACAGGGCATGGAATATCGCCGTGCTTCCACTCGCGCCTACATAGAGCTGGAGAGAAAGTTTGACCAGCTGGTGATCTGCGAGCCTCATCGCCGAATATCATCGTTGGAAGTGCGGATGGCGAAGATGGAAGAGCTCAAGAGTACGCTGGAGAGCTACGGATCCCACTTCCATATGGTAAGGGAGAATGATAGTCAGCTGGCGATTAACAATCACCGCCTCCAGCTCGTTCTTGAAGAGGTCGTTGGCCTTCGAGCGAGTATGGGCTCTGTCGGTAGATTGTCGAGGATGGAGGAGCAGTTGCGGCTCGACGATGACGCAATAGCGGTGGCGACGGAGCATTTCCGGCAAGCGCGCGAGATGGGTTAGGCCGGGCCACATCCTCATCCCCCTGAGAGGCCTAGGCCTTAGATTTTCTCTTTTTATTCTTCTTCTATTTGGAACTCGGCAAATGCGGCTTTCATGGACTATTATTGATTGTAATAAGCGAGTTTGAATCTCGCGTTTTTACCATATTAGTTTCTTCTCTGTGCTGTTTGTGCGATATCATGTCTGTTCTGTGCCGAGTTTGTTCTGCAGGTTGCGATAATGCTTTATATGTTCTGTGCGACCTACGCAATGGAGCCGGCTTCCTCGCTTAGTACGCGACTTGGTTTAATACTCGCCGTAAGGAGGATATACCCCCGAGGCACCTATAAATAGAGGGGGTAGGTAGGACATAAGTACGCTGTTGCACTTTCGATCCCCTAGCTCGCGAGTATCTGTTCCTGCTCGAGTGCTGCGACTTTTGCTTTGCTCCTCGCAACCTGTTCTTCTCTTCTTTAAAACTCGCAGGATGGTGGGAGACGACGCTAATGTTCGCCGCCAAGCCCATGCCGCTAACTTTGCGGATGCGGCTTTCAAGAAGTCGATCACCACTGAGCGCGACCTAGAGAATTTTAGGGAAAGACTTCTCCCCGAGGGATACTCAGCTAGACTTCCGGACCGTAGCGAGCGACTGAATACCTTCATCGAGGGCGCGCTGGTTCTTCCCCTCCGCCACTTCGACGCCGACCTGCGACTTCCACTATGGTCGGAGTATTACGATATCCTCCGATACTTCAACATAGTCCCCGCGCAAATCAACCCCAACGACGTCGCCATCATTATGGGGTTCCTTTGCTATCTGCGCGAGGAGAGAATCATCTTCGATCTCTCCATATTCTGCAAGATATTCACCTTCGCCACGACTGTCGAGGGTGTGGTCTATTTCAGCGGCCATGTCTGTACCCTGGTGGGGACGAAGAACAAAGTACATCGGTAGAGCGAGATGTTAGTCGTCGTCGAGTGCGACTTTGGCGACGTCCAGAGAAGGCCGCACCAGCCTGCTGATGTCGCCTTCCTTCCACCGATACTGGAAGGCACGCACGAGCAACTCGTCGAAACGTTCCGAGGTCGCCGATTTGATGTCATCTTTTGGCGACTAAACGTCAACACGCTGTTCGAAGTCCACTACAACGATGGTAAATCTTAGCAAGGAATGTCGGTAGCATACTCGTCACAATAATCGCTTGTTTACACTACTCGGCCTTTTGCAGAGCCGAACGAGCTCCCGGCGAGGCCGCTTCCTCCAGCCAAAGAATTCGCCACCTCGCTATTTGAGCCCAACTCGCCAGCTGATATTAGCGAGAAGAAGAGAATCGCCAAGGGCAAAGGAAAAGTCAGGTCGTCGGGCCCCGCGACCAAGAAGCAGAAGTTATCGTCGCCGTATCTCGACGACCAAGACTTGCCGCTCCACGCTCGGGTTCCCCACTTCCACCCTAATTTCAACTTGGGGCTGGACGCGGTTGACGCCTATGGTCGCCCGCTGGTGACCTGGGCGCCGGACGAGCATCTGGTGACGCTGAGTACCAACCTCCCCTCCTGGGCGGAGGAGGGGGAGGACAAGGGGGAGCCCTTCGCCGTCCTCTACACGATGTATGGGCGAGGCGATGCCGAGGCTATGCTGGATCTCAGCGAGGAGGAACTCGCCCAGCAAGAGGCCTGCTCGCTCGCCCGAGCTGTCAAGTTAAATCACTTTGCGGCGAGGAGGATGCTGGAGAGGACAAAGGCCTTGAAGATCGTCAGTAAGAAGGCGATCGATCTCAGCATGGAATCTACTCGCTGGCGAGATTATGAGGTATGTCGCCTTTATGCGCGATGTCAATGTCGCCATGTGTGGTTTGTCTGACCTCGTTGTTTGTCGCAGACTGCCGAGATGGAGACCGCCAAAAAACTTTCTGAGTACGAGGCGGAACTTGCCAAGGCTCGGGCTAATTTGGAGGCAGCCCAGATTCGCGCGGCCGAGATGGAATCTCGCCTGGCCATTTTGGAACCCGGCGTGAGTTCCTCTGCTCCTCAGCCGCGATCGGAGGACGATACTCATTACGCCATCAAGCGATCTCTTATCCTGTGGGAAAAGAGGTCGTCCGTCCACCGCGAGATAGCCCGTGCGGCAGGCAACGTGGTCCTCACGAGGCTGAGGATTAGCGGGAAGCTTGACGAAGGGAAGAAGGAGTTCACAGTCGACAAACTCATCCCTGAGTTGCTCGCCAAGACGATCTCGCCCGATCACCTGCTTCCGACGTCGTCGGGCTCTGACAGCAGCAGTAGCAGCGGCAGTAGTAGCAGCAGCGGTAGCAGTGAGGAGGAAAGAGAGGAAAGTGACGATGAAGAGGACGCCGACATTGAAGATGAGGAATATCGACCAGATACTGGCAACGATGAGTCCTAGTTGCTCGCTGATATTCTTCATACTCGCACGACATGACCTCTTTTTTGTGACATCTTTTGTAACTTGAAAATTTTTTAAAGGAAATATATATACAAGTTTAAGTTACCATGTTGTTGATTTCTTATTCTCTTATCTGCTGATCTCGCCTGTCTGCTGATAATACTCGCTAGGCTCGTAGGCTCAGGGAGAACGAGTGTTCGCGATGATTACTCGCACGCCGATATTGTCGATAATCACGTATTTGATACTCGCGCGCCCATTGTCGTCCTCCATAACTCGTGCCCCGGTACTCGCCCGTAGCTACTCGTCATATCATACTCGCATTTTTGTTATGTCATACTCGCCTATCCGCTGATGCCTGCATGCATACTCGCCCCAATGCTGCTCGCATCATCCCACTGGGAAGCTTGGTCTAACTCGAGGATTTGAGTATTGTTGGAGTCGACAGCTCTCAGGAGCCCTGCTCGATTGGAGTGGTGTAGGTCAACTTGGGGAGGCAAGTAGTCGGTCTGCAGGAGAGGAGCTCGTACAAAGATCTCGGACTACGACATCACTCCAGCGAGGATCTTGATCTCACTCGAGGAGGTCTGTGGCCAATATGCAGGAGAAGAGCTCGTGCAGGGATTTGGACTTACGGGGACCTACCACTCGAGGACTTGAGCATTGCTGGAGTCGACAGCTCTCAGGAGCCCTGCTCAACTGCAGTGGTGTAGGTCGACTCGGGGAGGCAAGTAGTCGGTCTGCAGGAGAGGGGCTCGTACAGAGATCTCGGACTACGACATCACTCCAGCGAGGATCTTGATCTCACTCGAGGAGGTCTGTGGCCAATATGCAGGAGAAGAGCTCGTGCAAGGATTTGGACTTACGGGGACCTACCACTCGAGGACTTGAGCATTGCTGGAGTCGACAGCTCTCAGGAGCCCTGCTCAACTGGAGTGGTGTAAGTCGACTCGGGGATGCAAGTAGTTGGTCTGCAGGAAAGGATCTCGTACAGAGATCTCAGACTACGGCATCACTCCAGCGAGGATCTTGATCTCACTCGAGGAGGTCTGTGGACAATATGTAGGAGAAGAGCTCGTGCAGGTATTTGGACTTATGAGGACCTACCACTCGAGGACTTGAGCATTGCTAGAGTCAACAGCTCTCAGGAGCCCTGCTCAACTGGAGTGGTGTAGGTCGACTCGGGGAGGCAAGTAGTCGGTCTGCAGGAGAGGAGCTCGCACAGAGATCTCGGACTACGGTATCACTCCAACGAGGATCTTGATCTCACTCGAGGAGGTCTGTGGCAAATATGCAAGAGAAGAGATCGTACAGGGATTTGGACTTACAGGGACCTACCACTCGAGGACTTGAGCATCTTTTTCCTGCGGCTCCAAGAATTCGAAAATGGATCTTGTCGACGTCGAGTTGGGAGTTTGGCGTCCCACCCTGTTCCTGATAGTTCTTCCAGCCGGAGGAGAGATGCAATCGGGGGTAGCTAGGCCGACATGCAAGGGGGGAGCTGATCTCCGCCGTCAATGCAGGGGTCCGGTCTTACAAGGATGCTTATATCCCGAGGCATTGTCCCATCGTCCGAACTGGGATATCCACGAGAAACAGGTCGAAGGCACGTTTCCTAATCCAACTACTGCGATCATTCTTAGCTCTGCCAACTGGCTACGAGCGCAAAAGCATGGGCGAGGGGTTATGCCTTCCCGAGGGTCCTCCTGGACGCACTCGCGACTAACATACTACCTCGGGCCTATCCTGGCTCCCTGGCTACTGGATGGAAAGCCTGGCCATGTTGATCCTTCCTCAAATCCGAGAGGTTGTGGTCCGGACCTATTCCCGCTAGTTCCTCCAGTCGGAGGAGAGATGCAGTCGGGGGTAGCTAGGCCGACATGCAAGGGGGGAGCTGATCTCGGCCGTCAATGCAGGGGTCCGGTCTTACAAGGACACTTATATCCCTAGGCATCGTACCATCGTCCGAACTGGGCTATCCAGGGGGAACGAGTTGACTGCCAGCTTCTCGGATCGATCTTGAGGTAAAACCTTGAGTTCCCAAAAAGCTTGCGATAAAAAACAGGATGAACAGAAGAATAGTTGCCATTGCATATATGTAAAAGTATGTACAAGTATGTAAACAAAAATACAACATTGGCCGCTAAGGATAGAACCTCTTCAGGTCATCCCCACTCCAAGTACCTCTCAGCTGCTCTCCAACCTGATCCTGGAGATAATAGCCCCCGGTGGCCGAGGCTTCCTGGACAATGAAGGGACCTTCCCAATTTGTATGCAGCTTGCCCACTGTTGCTCCCCTTCCTGCGGCGTCTACCTTCTTCATAATCAGATCTCCGGCGAGAAAATGCCTTAGGCAGACATTTTTGTCGAAGTGCTTTGCCATGCGCCGCTTGATCTCCTCTTGGCGGATGGAGGCCAAGTCACAAAGCTCTTCTACGAAATCCAGTGAGAGTCTTTGGGCGTCCTCATTTTCTAAGCGCCATTCTTCGCCACCATCTCCAGCTGTTATAACTCTCGGGCTCCGAACCTCAAATTCTACTGGGATGAGTGCCTCAGACCCGTGGGATAACTTAAAAGGAGTTTCTCCCGTGGCCGAGTTTGGAGTTGTCCTCAAAGCCCAGAGAACCGAGGGGAGCTGCTCCGCCCAGTTGCCTTTCAAGTTGGTGAATTTCTTCTTCAGAAGGTTGATAATCAACTTGTTGGCGGCTTCCACCTATCCATTGCTGAGAGGATGATATACAGAGGCGAATCGAAGATCCGTCCCTAGCTGCTTGCAGAAGTCCTCTAACTCCAAACTGGCGAACTGCGGCCCGTTGTCGGTGATGATGGCTAGGGAAATCCCGAACCTGCATGCAATCTCTCCCCAAATGAAATTCTTCACAATCTGCGATGTGGTCTTGGCTAGGGCCTTTGCCTCGATCCACTTGGAGAAGTAGTCGATCATAACTAGCACGAACTTCCTCTGTCTGCTGGCCTGAGGAAAGGGGTCGATCAAGTCCATTCCCCAGATGGAGAAGGGCCATGGAGTAGTGATTGAGCGAAGGTGTTAAGCTGGTTGTAGTTGAAGGGGCGCGAAGAGCTGGCACTGGAGGAACTTTTTGGAGAAGGTCTCTGCGTCCTTCCTGATGGTGGGCCAGAAGTACCCATGCCTTAGAATCCTTTGTTCAAGGGTCCGAGTTCCCGAGTGACTTCCGCACACTCCTGAGTGAATCTCTTCCAGGACACGAGGTATCTCAACCTCTGATGGGCACCGAGCTAGAGGACTTGAGATGGTTTTGCGGTAGAGTTCTCATTCTTGAAGCAAATAGTAAGCGGCTTTGTAGCGAAACTTCCTCTGGTCTCCTTCGCTGGCTAGTATATGTCCCGTCGTTAGAAATGAAATGAATGGATCCCTCCAAGATGCCCTCTGCTCGATCTCCATCATCTCCCCTTCCTCGATTGACGGTCGAAAAAGCTCAGTCACGATCCCCCCAGCCCGGGGACCGTATTTGGCAAGATAGTCAGCTTCTGAATTCTCCTCTCGGGGCACGTGCTCGACGAAGAAAGATTGAAACCCCCTAATTAGACCTTTTACCTTGATCAAGTACCGCTGCAAAGTCGGATCATTCACCTCGAACTCGCCTCTGATCTGGGAAGCAACTACCATCGAGTCGGTGAAGGCCCTGATATCTCGAATCCCCAACTCCTTAGCGAGACGCAAGCCGGCCACCATGGCTTCGTACTCCGCCTGATTGTTGGTAACTGGAAAATAGATCTCAACTGCCTGCTCGATCCTGGTTCCCTGAGGGCTGACGAGCACAACTCCGTCTCCCACGGAGTATCTGCCCGAAGCACCATCCACAAACACCTTCCAGGACACTGTGCTAGAAGAGCCTTCCTCTACTTCCACTTCGGCCGAGAAGTCGGCAAGGAAATCTGCCACCGCCTGCGCCTTGATTGCTACCCTTGGAGAGTAGGAAATATCGAACTCGCTAAGCTCCACTGCCCACTTTGCTAGCCTTCCAGAGTGCTCCACTCCATCCAGGATACTCCTTAGAGGATGATCGAAGACGACCCTGATGGAGTGAGCTTGAAAATATGGGCGGAGCCTTCGAGCCGAGACAACCAAAGCGAACACCAGCTTCTTCAGAATAGGGTACCTCGTCTCGCCTTTCGCAACACTCTGCTAACATAGTAGATAGGAAGCTGTCTCTTTCCTTCCTCCCGAACCAGCATCGAACTAACCGCTTCTACCCCGACTCTTAGGTAGAGGAAGAGATCTTCATTTCCCCGTGGCCCCTGGAGGAGAGGAACTTGGGTTAGCTGTTGCTTGAGCTTTCCGAAAGCCTCCTCGCACTCCGTCATTCACTCGAATTTCTGATTTCCCCGAAGGGTCTTGAAGAACGGAGAGCATTTCTCCCCAGCCTTGGACAAAAAACGGCTGAGGCCTGCCAGCCTTCCGGTCAGCCTTTGAACTTCCTTAGGATCCCTTGGCGATGTCATCTCCAGAATGGCCTTCACCTTGTCTGTATTAGGTTCCACCCCCCTGGGAGTAAGGAGGTGACCTAGAAACTTCTCTCTTCCCGCAATGAAGACCCACTTGGCCGGATTGAGTTGCATCTTGTATTTCTTTAGGGTTGCAAAGGTCTCCACTAGATCTGCTATGTGCTCTGCGACGCTCTTACTCTTGACGAGGAGGTCATCCACATAAACCTCCAAGTTCCGCCCCTTCTGCCCTTTGAAGATCTGATCCATCATCCTCTAGTAAGTGGCGCCTGCATTCTTGAGCCCGAAGGGCATCATCTTGTAGCTATAGTAGCCGTCGCTGGTTATGAAAGAGACGTCCCGACAGTCGGGGGGATGCATCCGGATCTAGTAATATCCTGAAAAGGCATCAAGAAAACTCATCACAGGAAACCCGATGGCGGAAACAACCAGCGTGTCGATTTGAGGCAAGGGGTAGTAATCCTTTGGGCAAGCTTTATTCAATATTGAAAAATCAATACATAAACGCCATCCCCCTCTAGGCTTTTTCACCATTACAACATTGGAGACCCAGCCTGGATACTGGATCTCCAAGACAAACCCAGCCTTCAGCAGCTTCTCCACCTCTTCCCTGATCGGCTCAGCTAATATGGAGGCACTCTTCCTCTGCTTTTGTCGAACTGGGGCCACTGCGGGATCCAGGTTGAGGCGATGACAAGCAACATCGGCGTCCACCCCTGGCATCTCAGCGGCGCTCCATGCAAAAACATCAACGTTGTCCTGCAGGCAAGCGGCCGTCTCCATCTTCCCCCCAAGCGGTAAGGATCCTCCCACCTTCAGTAGTCCCGATTCTCCCCTTCGTGAGATCACTTCTATATCCTCCACCTCCTCAGCAGCACACAACCCTTTCTCCTTCTCCAGCAACTCCTCCAGCTTCTCCGCGTCACCCATCCAGCTGATGGTGCTGACGGCATTCAAGTAGTACTCCCTGGAAGCCTTGTGATCTCCCCTGATCCTGATCTGCACATCTCCGCGGCAGTACTTCAGGCAATGGTGATAAGACGACGGAACGACCCTGAAGTAGTTGATAAGAGGCCGCCCGAAGATGGCGTTGTATCCACTCGGTGCGTCGACGATGATAAAGCGTCATCGGATCGACGTCCCACCGAGTGTAACCAGTATCTCCAATGCTCCCTCCACCTCTTTATTCTCACCTGAGAAGCCAAAGAGCGGTCTATCTGCAGCTTGGACCCGGGATGCTTCCACCTGGAGTCCGACGAAGGTTCTTTTGAAGATGACATTCACCGAACTCTCATTATCCGCGAGGATTCGGTCGACGGTGAAGTCCTCGATGGCAGCTTGGATCACAAGGGCGTCATGGAAGGGGTTCTCATTCACCAGCATATCTTCCTCTGAGAAGGTGATCTCATCCAATGACGGCGGGGTGTGCGATGTCGAAGCGATGTTTTTTCGATAGATTGGTGGAGACTCCCCTTGCGGGAAGCTCCGAGCCCGGCCCCTCCATTGATCACAATTACTTGCCCACCTCCTGGGCCATGTATCACTTCTCCACGAGTCCCCAGATCGACTCGGTCCTCATTCCTCCTTCTTGCCGGAGCTTGAAATGCCACCTGCCCCACCGGGGCCTCCTGCCTCTGTTGCTCTCTTTCCGCTGCTCCTGCCTCCAGCCTCCTCCTTACTTCCCAAAACTCGGTGCAAGCCAAGGTCCCATGCCCCTCTACTCGATGAATATCACAGTAAAGGGGAATCTCCGCCTCCTGGCGCATCGCTCGCTGCTCCCTCCGACGTCGCTTGATGTCTTGGCGAGCAATGGCCATTGTCTCCCTTCTTCCTCCTCCTCGACCTCCCTCCTGCCGATTTCCGTTCCTCCTCTCTTCTTGATACTGCTACCTTGCTGGCCTCCATTGGGGGCGATTCTCTGGATACTGGAATCGCCTTTCCTCCCTTCCTCTTTCTCGAGCTTCCGCCGGTCTTCTCTCTTCCAGTCTTCAAGGCCTCTCCTGCCTCCTTTCTTCAACCCTCCTGGGTTCCTCCCTCTTCCTTCTCTCTTCCCTCCTTGGCTCTTCTTTCTTCTTATCCTCCCTCCTTTCTGGCATCCTTCTTGACCTTGACCCCGAAGGTCCTGCTCTTCCCTTCTCCATCGCGATCTCCCCATCTAGCCTTGCTAAGAATTCCTTGTTCTTCTCCTCTCCGCGAACAAAAGTGTTCGCTTTCTCTATCATATCTTCGAAAGATCTCGGGGGGTTGGACCCCATCTCCAAAATAAAGAGTCCATGCTTCAACCCAAACTTGAGGGCCACCATCAAAGTAAAACTATCCACCTCCTCTACCTCAAAAATCTCCTCCTGAAAATGGTCGATGTAATGCCCCAAACTCTCGTGTTGACCTTGGACGATTTTGAAGAGGGATGTCGCTTCTTTCTTCCTCTTCTTTGAAGTCGCGAACCTTGCTATAAGGCCCCGACGCAAATCTGAGAAGTAGTACACGGACCCTGCCGGTAGTTGATGGAACCAATCTCGAGCATTTCCCTTGAGAGTGATGGAGAAGAACCTGCATTTGAAGGCGTCAAACATGTTGCGAATGGAGACGACATCCTCAAACCACTGGAGGTGTCTGACAGGGTCGTCTCTGCCGGAGTAATAAGTAAGAATGGGGTCCCGGAACCCTTCTGGAACTGGAGCAGCGAGGATCTCATCACAGAAGGGGCTCATCCCTCCCTGGCGGTGACTAGTTTCATCCTCGCTTGAAACATCATACTCGTTGTATTGGCGAGTATCTATGAATCTCGTCGGCGACATTGGATCCCGAAAACGGACCCCCTGGCTGCTCGCTGGATAAAGCCGCGACTGTATTGGTCGTTCTTCCCTTGCCCAAGCGGGCTCCTTTCCAGCTTGCCTCAGCGGCGCTTCCTCTTCTAGCGGCGTCAGGCGACGAGGGGAAGTCGCCGTGACCTCTGGGCGCTGAGCGAAACCGGTGAGAATGGTTTGCTCGATCTTCCTTGTGAACTCTTCAAACGCGGCCACTGTCACAAACTCGCTACCTCACGCGGCGTCTCCTCCCACTGCCGAGTTGCCGACCAAGTCTCCTTGCTCGCCACCTATGGCCATCTCCCTCAACTTCCAAACTTTCCTCCTTGGCTGCGATCCATGCTCACCGCACCAAGTGTTGAAGCCAGGAAAAATCCCAACCTCAGAAATCGGATCAAAGCCGCCTAAGGTTACTGGCTCAGAAGCTAGATCAGACAGCAAAGATGACTAGAATGAAGAATTAGGTCAAACAGGACCCCAGATGTTGTGGCAGGAAGGACCCACCACGTACCTGAATGCTCGAAAGGAGCAGCCCCTTCTCAACCAAAAATGGCCGAACTGGGTATGAGAGAAGCTAGCTGGCAAAGTCGCAAGTCGCGAGTTGCTCTACGGAAAAGGAATCTGAAGACTTGGCTAGTATCCTGAAATGCGCGAGTATCCTGCCAAGGATTTTAAGTGCTTCACCTCGTACCCCTGGGGTCCTATTTATAGGCAAATGCAAGGAGCGGGGGGGGGGGGGGGGGGGGGGGGTCATATTTATACCCCACCCCCCGACGACTAGGCGACTTCCAGGGGAACTTGCATGGGCTGGGCAAGTATCTCGCCTAGTGGCCTACCTGGCGAGTATGCGAGGGGAGCTCGCCTATACTCGCCCAGGCCTTCTGCGATCTTGAATGCTGACTTTGACTCCTGCCTTGACTTGTTGACCCTGACTTCTGCTGACTTGGCCGTGGTAGGACCCACTCTCAATGAATACGGGTTGTACAATTAGCTTCGAGTCACACACACACTTGCCCCCTACCACCCACAACCTCTTGGCCAAATTTATCTTTTTCATTTTTCTGTTATCTTTTTGCTTTTTTTTCTAAATAATGCAGGGTTCCAAATGGGCCTCTCCAACCTCATCTTAGGGTTCCAAATGGGCGACTTCCAGGTGTTTTCTTATTTATTTCTGCACTTTTATATTCTACAATAATAAACAAACTCATCAAAAATACAAAAAATTACAAAAATTAAACCTTCAAAAAAAATTTCTCCTTGTTTTTTATAAACAAAAATTCAAAAAGTTTGCATAAAACACACAAAAAAAAATCATCGAAAAAACTTATAAATAAAAAAATTCAAAAAAGTTGTTGTTTTGTAAATATTTTTGTAAAAAAAATCCTTCTCTTCCCCCTCTCTTATTCTTTGTAAAACATTTTTCTCTCCCCCTCTTCTTCGTAAATAACACATCTTTCTCATCTCTTTCTTGTAAATAAGTTGATAAAAATTGTCAAAAAATAAAAAATTTAGAAAAACCAAAAATCCTAAAAAGAGAATAACTATAAAAATCAAAAAAAAAGAAAATAACTTTAAAAAATCCAAAAAAGATAATAATAAAAATTACAAAAAGGAAAGATAAAAACCCTAAAAACCCACAAAAATTGTTTATTATGTAACGAATAAATCGAATATCTCATTCTTAACCTTTTTCGCTCTCCAAAAATCTAGTTGCGAGTTAATTTATAAGCAAATTCTATTAATTCTTTGTTTACTATTCGTTTATTAATTGACGATTGATAGATTTAGATATCTGGGGTTAAGCTTTAAAGAATTTCTTATGCTTTATTTTTATTTAGATAAAGCACCTATTTTCAGCATTACTTCTACTTATCTAAATAATTGCATATTTATTTTGTTAGACAATAACAATGTTAGATTTCAAATTATGTTTACTCCAAGCTCTTTTTTGGAACATAGGAACGTTTAATTTATAAAGGTTGCTCTCAAAAATCTTTTATTAAACCTAGTTTTATTTTTGAAAAAAACAAACCTTTCCACCTTTTTTTCATGTCTTACTTGACATGATTTCGATCCTTAAAAGATCCTATGTCAATGGGAATAAGATTTCGTTCCGTAAATATGGGCATCCAATGTTTTAAAAGATTATATGTTACAGAGTAAGAGGATAAAATTCATTACTCCTATACATATACATTGAGTTATTATGAAATTGTTCAAAAAATATCATGTTATGGAAAATAAGATTTCATTTTCCTAACATCCACATTCAAACAAAAAAATTTCATTAGAGGTTTGAGCGAAAAAAATATACCCTCGCCTCTAAATTCAAAGCACTTCATAAACCTCAACATCCCACACCGCCATTTTCAAAAAATTCTAGATTTAATTATAAAATATTTTTGAGAGCATAATTTGTAAATTTCATTATTTCATATAATTCTTTTAAGCTAAAGTTTTTATAATCCAATCTATTTTTGTTAACCTAATAAATAAAATTTTTTGTTATCTGTTTGATTATATCAGAAGTTTTTAGCTGAAACTCTTCCATTATCTAAATTTTTGTCATAATTTAGGACTTAACTCTTATACCCTAGATATTTATTTAGATCTTTCTTTCAATTAATTCAAGTGTTAGCTAAACTTAGGATTTCTTTAATTCCTTATAAATTCATCTCCAACTTTTGCTCTAGAATAGCAAAAGCTTAAGTATGAGGGTATTTGATAAGTTGTAAATATACGTATTTTTATGTACATTAATTAAGTCATTTTCATTTGTTTTTCGTCATTTTAAGTTCTTTTTCTTTAATAAAATATTTCTTTTTTTGAAAATATTGTTTTAACTTAGTGTAATTTATTTTTCTGAAATTTTTAGAATTTGCCAAAAAATGCAAGTACATGCCCGTGTGCTTTGAGTCACACCTGTGACCTAGCCGCATTTGAAGAGAAAAATGTGACACACCCTACGACACGCCCGTGTCATTTGACCCGCCCCGTGACCAAGACCAGTGTCATTCCAGCTCGATGAAATTGCGCTCGAAGATCGTCGACCAACCCGACACTCCCGTGCCAAGATGCAACACGGGAGTGTACTTCTCCACCTGGCCCGACAAGACGTCGTCGATGACTTTTGACATGCCGGGCCCAGATAGCCCACCGACACGCCCGGGGCGCCGCGTGCTCTAAATAATTTTTGGAGTTCTAACCTCAATCATATATGTATGCTCGATGATTTTGACATGGAATAATTTTGGACTCAACAAAGTGTCGAGTGTGTTGAGTGGTCTCAACGCCACTCGATGAATTTTGGATTAGCGTAATTCTGGACTCGATGAAGCGTCGAGTGGTCTCGATGCCACTCGATGAATTTAACTTAGAATGATTCGGGATTCTACATGCATTGAGTGGACTCGGCGCCACCCGACGAAGCGTTGGGTGCATTGAGTAAACTCGACGCCATTCGACAAATGGTCATGTATACTTGACGATTTAAACTTGAAAGTATGCTGGACTTTATAGGCATCGAGTTATCATGACGAATCTCGATGAATCGTCGAGTAATACTCGACGATTTTGACTTAGAGGATTTTTCGGCCTAGACTGTTTTCTATTCATATACACGAGCTGAACCGGGTTTTCGGGAAATGCGCCTATTAACTTATCGGGACCCGGTCTTTTTGACAAGACTTAATTAAATAATAATAGGCGGTCTAATACTAGGGTGACATGTGGCAGATGGTTTTACCCTAATTCTTCCCATAAAAAGGAAGAGACGAACCCGAGCTGTCATGATAATTCCTCCTTATCATGTCATTACTTGCTGAACCCGACGGAGAAGGAGATCACCAGAGTCGGATTTTTTGGAGGACATACTTCTCCTTTTCCGTGATGAACAATACCAACTAGAAGGAAGATGCCGCCAAAAAGGATAACAAGATCCATGGCCGGAACTGAGGAGAGCTTCGTACCCTCTCCCTTGGTGCTAGAACTGTAGTTATTATCTAGGAGAGATGTCAACTCAAAAGAGATTGACTTGCGAGATGAAGATATCCTAGGAAGAGACCATACTAGGACCTTGTCCTAAGGAATTGATGTCTTCAAACTCTCCTCTCTTCTTTATGAAGATGATGGACTTGGTTTCGTGAAGAGGAATGATCTATTGAGGGTGAATAAGGGAGGAGGAATATCTGTGAGTGGCTTGAACAAATAACTAAAGGAAGAAGATGAACCGATGTCATTAATCTCTCATTAAGATGCGTGCAAAAATCTATTTGCTGTGCGCAGCAAACTTCAAGGCCATTTTTGAGTATGATACGACCAGATCTGGATTTTTGATCAAACACGAAAGTCATATCCCTTAGAAAGACCTTTCCAACGGATGGTAACATGTTTCCATATGAGTCCTATAGCCTCGGGAATAACCAGTTGATGTTGTTGTACAGTCATGTCTGATGCACATGTTGTTCTCGGGTTTGTGTAGAACCGGGTTTGGTTTTGGTAGAGAGTTCATAGCAAAATAATGTTGAGGTTTTGTAAACTTTATTTATACATAATCGTGATAAACAAATGTTTTGGTGAAATATGATTGTACAAACGGTTTGAAGGAGTTTGATAAACAAATGGTTTGGGTAAGTTCGTGAACAAATGAATTAATATGTTTGGTTGTACAAATGATTTTCTTTTGAAATCCGGTAGGGATGTGCATGATTATAATCAGGAGAATGAAATAGGTTTTGGAAAGAGGGTGTGATGTCCGATAATTGAATGTGTAACTTATAACTAAATTATCATGTTGGATGAATATATGAAGTATCATTACGTTGTTGTGATTATTATAAGGAAGTATACTTGTTGCTGAATGCTTGATCACCTGGAAAGGAATTGGATGAGGTTAATTCATGGCCATGGAATATGTGGAATAGTGATCTCAGGTTTTGAAGGATAATTAATATGGTCCACTACTTTGAATTATGTCTCCCTTTGTGTAGTAGTGTGGGATTGGTACGTGGTATGAGGTGGCTTGCCACATGTGTTTTGTTGAACCCTTAAATGCTTTGGAGTATGAAAATTTGAAAAGGGTATAAGTGCGTGAGTATTTAACAGTACATGATGGATGTGATTATAAGGGACACGGTGTGGAGCCCTTTTGTGTTGTTGAGCACTGGATGGTTGCTGGAAAGGTCATGTGAAAATGCATGCAATATGAGTCTACACGCGATGTCGTAATCCTGGGTTAAGGATAGTGTAGCAGGTCTACGGGCTCGCCTGTCCTCACACCTATAGGAGTTGACAGATAGACTTTGGATGGTTTGTCTGTGTCCTCGGTGCTCATTCCTGAGGCCCTTTCTGTGCCACACCGGTAGGCCAATTTGCGTTGTGTTCTTGGTGCACATCTACCCAAGACCCCTCTGAGCCGTAGTACGCATGTGGGCTCTATTGTTGTGTTCTAAGCATTGAGGCATATAGAGGCCTGGGCCAGGTAGTGTGGAGACCAGCCTAGTAGTGGAAAGCCTGTTCCACTATCACCATCTAGTCACGAGGGATGGCACCTGAGAGGTTAGCTACCTATTCGAAAAGTGGGAACTATAAGTCTATGTCGACATAGCAGTGTGCATGGGTGGGTCATTGCATTTCATTCATAACATTGTATTGCATTACATACACAAGATCATTATCATATATGTTTGTATGGGCACTCATATATGATAAGTTACTTTACTGTTAAATCGATCCTTAACTTATATGTCTGTATGAGTATTCATATAAGTCAAGTTACTTTCCTGTTGTAGGATCATACTTGTATACTACTGTTGATAGTAGAACTGCCAGTGTAGATTTTTATACTCACTTATTATATATATTGGATAATCTGATATTGATTAGTGTTATACCACCTGCTTGTACTATTGCTTACATATGTATATATTGTACCTCTTCTTTTCTCTGCTCAGTGCCTAAGAGTATCTAGGGGAGCAAATGTAATAGTCACTTAGTCTTTATGACTAATGGTTGCTACGTCTTCCTTTTAGGAGGAAACCTCGCAGATAGAGCTGCAGTAAGTTTTGCAGGAGGGTAGCCAGGACAGGGAGACAGGGCTTGATGTCACGAAACTATCGCCATCGTCAATTACTGATGTGAGTTTTTGAGAGATTCTAGTTGTAGCCCTTTGGGCAAAGCATTTATGTACTCTGATATTATAGAAGCCTTGTTGTTGCTTCATTTTAATGATGTACTTGTTGGACTTATATGCTGGTGTGGATTTTGACTTATGTTTACATTCTTTATGTTGGGTTGGCATTGTTGATAATGATCTTAGTCGACAGGATAAGAGTCTTGTGGTATAGGTCGACCCATGTGTTGGCGGTACCGCAAGGCGGCTGTTCTGGGCATAAGAATCCCCTCGGCCGTGTCTTGTGTTCTGGGATGGGGGTCTTAGAAATGGTATTAGCTTGCAGTGATGCTCAACTAAAGAAGTCATAGAACAATGGTGCCACCCCATTCGATTGGTCTGTTTGCGGACAAACTGACATAGCAGAAGCAGTGGTGTGCCCATGTGTAATTCACACTAAGTATGTCCAGTCGTTACCCTATGTTTAGCCAACCTGACCTTATGTTTGTACCTTTATGTGTAAATTTTGGCGCATGTGGAGCTAGTAGCGGGTACTCCCTCCCCTTCCATCCTTACCTAATTCCAGCAGTCTGAGTTATCACAGACACTTACGAGGATCTTAGATGCCTTCGGGTCTCAACAGGCCCCTATGCAGCAACAAGCCCCGGGCTCCAACTGGTTGAGTACCTTTCGAGCCTTCTCCCCGTCTTCTTATCTTGGGACGGAGTCGGCGGTCCGTACTGAAGAATTGCTCGACATTGTACAAGAGTTATTGGCTGGAATCAGATGACCAGCCAATAGGGCTGTGACCTTAGCAGTGACACTCTTGGAACTACACGCGAAGAGGTGGTGGAAGTCCCTCATGTGTTCCACCTTCCAAGGATGAGTAAACAAGGAGATTAGTTGAAATGAGTTTTTTGGAGCTTTCTTGGAGCACTTCATACCCTTGACCGCTCGAGACGAACTTGAAGAAAGATTCCTGTAGATAAAACAGGGATCCAAGTCAGTTACAGAATATCAGCTGGAGTTTCAGCATCTTGATAAGTTTGCTGACTCCTACGAGTTGGATGACTGAGGCTATACAAAACGATTTTATAAAGGCTTGAGAGATCCCCTGAGGCAAGCACTTTTGTTTATAGCGGACTCGAGCTTAGTGGAGATAATTGATATGGCAAAAAGATTGGAGGCGGATCACTTGGGAAGTGGTAATAGACCCGCTAAAAGAGTAATGGAAGCAGGCAAGATAACAGAGGAAGAGGAAACAATAGAGGTGGAGGTCTCTTCCGCCAGAATTTTAGAATGGAGTGCCCCACAACTAGCACTACCTCCACCGCAATAACTGTACCTGCAGCCCAGGGAGCAACACGAGCGAGTTTGCTTCCAGTGCAATCAGTCGGGCCACATTCAACACTTTTACCCACAAATAGGTTGAAATGCCCCCTGCTCTCCCTCTGACAGCTCCACGAGGACGGGGACATGTGCATGGTCGAGGACGAGGACCACGAGGAAGGAATCCAGGACCTGCTCGAGTGGATATGTTTGTGCTAGATATGGTGGAGGAGCGGAATCATCAGGAGGTGATTGCAAGTATATCATGATTTGGTTAAAGTATTCCATGAGAATTTCTCTTCAATTGCCCATGTTGTGCTAGGAATCTAGCTTGAGTCTTTATAATTGATACTTAGGCACCATGATGGTTAGTGGGAAACCAGCTCATACACTATTTGATACCATGGCCACTCGTTCGTTTCAGCGGACTTTGTTAAAGACCTAGAAGGAGTGCAATACTTCACCGATGTCACTCGGAGAGTACATATCCCGGATGGCTCCGAGATGACTTCATTCGCATAGTGTGATTTGGAAGTATTTCTTTGGGGAAAATTATTTGAAACCCTTGCAACGGTGTTGGGAATCCCAAAATTCAACCTCATTTTAGGCATGACATGGTTGGACTGGCACCATGATAGAATTGATTGTGCGGTGAAGTAAATCACTTTGAGGCATGGAGACTCCAAAGTCATCTTCCAAGATATCAAATTTGCACCCCGTATGTTGTTGTCTTTGATTCAGGCACTTAAGGCCCATATGGGAGGGGACAAAGTATATATGACATGTTTTGAATTAGAAGAGATGGCGACGAATGTGCAAGATGTGCGGGTAGTGCTGGACTTCCCTGAGGTATTTCCTGAGAAGTTGCCTGAATTACCCCCACACAGAGAGGTGGACTTTTAGATAAAATTAGTACCGGGTGCCAAGCCCATCTCTCGGAACCCTTACCGAATGGCCCGAAAGGAACTCACCGAGTTTAGGGTTCAGTTACATGGGTTGGTAGAATCAGGGTTTGTTCACCCCGGTTCATCACCTTGGGGAGTCCCTGTTCTATTTGTCAAAAACAAGGACGGAACCTTAATAATGTGCATAGACTATCAGGAGCTCAACCAACTGACGGTGCCAAACACCTATCCGTTACCCTGGATTGACGAGTTGTTCGATCAATTGGTAGGAGCACATTGGTTTTTCAAAGTGGATCTACGCTCGGGGTATTACCAGTTGAGGATATAAGAAGAGGATATTCAGAAAACAAATTTTAGCTCAAGGTACGACTTATATGAATTCATGGTGATGCCGTTTGGGCTCACGAACACCCCTTCTGCGTTCATGAGTTTGATGAACCGGGTGTTCGAGCCATACTTAGATGTCTTCGTCATCATCTTCATTGATAATATTTTGTTCTATTCGAATACAGAGGAAGAGCATGCAGAGCACTTGACCTTAGTCTTGAAGAAGCTAAAAGAGCATGCCCTGTTCGCTAAGTTCAGCAAATGCCAATTTTAGCTCCGAGAAGTTGCCTTCTTGTTCCATGTGATTAGTGGAGCAGGACTAGCCGTGGACCCAACCAAGGTGCATGCTGTGAAGGAATGGTCGCCTTTGAAGTTAGAGGCTGGTGTACGGAGCTTTCTTGGACTTGCTGGTTATTACCTCAAGTTTGTGAAGGGATTTTCAAAGATCGCCCTTCCCCTCACTATCCTGAAAAAGAAAGGTGTTCCATACTAGTGGACACCCCAGTGCAAAGCTGCACTCCAAGAACTAAAAGATAGACTTACCACCACACGCATCCTAGCTCTTCCATAAGGGAAGAAGGATTTCAAGTTTACACTGATGCGTCCTATCAAGGGATGAGAGCAGTACTGATGCAGCACAGGCATGTGATTGCTTACGCTTCAAGGTAGTTGAAGAAGCATGAAGTTAATTATCTGGTACATGATTTAGAATTGGGAGCAGTGGTGTTTGCCTTAAAGGTTTGGAGGCACTATTTATATGGAGTCCACTACGAGATCTTTTTAGATCATAAGAATTTGAAGTATGGACACACTCAGAAAGAGTTGAACTTAAGACACCAATGGTTGTTAGAATTTTTTTGTGATTATGAATGTACATTAAACTACCACCCCGGGAAAGCAAACTCCGTAGCATATGCTTTGAGCAGAAAAGTACCAGAGTCCTGCCCTGAGTCTCGGTTGATGAGTATGGAATTAGCTCGAATGATCGAGGAGATGGAGATCACGTTAGTGTATAAAGATCACTCTGAGACATATACTGAGTACTTAACTCCTATGAGTATAGTTTGTTATATTCGAGATCGAATTCGTGCAGGGTAAGGGAAGGATGTTATTCTGGCCCTTGTGCTTAAGTCAATTAATGATGCAGGCCAATAGTTCCCAAGAGATTAATACTATGCGCTCTTTGGTTTGACAAATGAAATAGATACGTAGCGTGCAATATCTCTCTAAATTACACTACCGATGAACTCAACCAATTAGTGGCACAAATTTTAGCTACGCACAAAGCAAAGGGTCGCTACCCCTTCTAAAGATTAAACAAGGGCTATGTGCCAATGTTCGCTCAAGCGAATGAGACCTACACGGTCCAGACAATTAGCAATACAAATTAATTTTATCCGCAAACATTCACAGACCCAATAAGAGAAGATCCGGACTAAAATAGCGATTCAAAAAAAGTCTGAAATCAATCCCAAAATTAATTAATATGTGGTAGGCCAAATCACTTGAACTCAAGATATACGAAAAATATCTAGATAAATAAACGCTTGCAAATTCAGATCTTATTAAGCACTATTTTCAATATAAATCTGGACTAAATGTTCGGTATTACATCCACACTAACCCAGATTTGATGAAGTCACCCTGGAACTAAGATGAATTAAGTTGTATTTGATGCTTGGTTTGAGTTATATGTTTGCAGGAATTTCACTGGGAAGTGTAGACCAATGTAAGTCCACAGTGGGTCACCAAACATAGGAACTGTGCAATGTAATCCCTAATTGCATATTCCAAAGTGTTGACTCATGTGCGGTCTCTCTATTGGGATACACTTCATATTCAAGCTATTGGACCTTGGGAAAAAGATTGAAAGTTGACTGCATTAGAAGAAAAAGTTTTCCACCAACAAAAATTCTCTAAGTCTTTTACTCGAGTAGGTCCATAACTACTCGAGTAGATTGGGAATAATTTACTCGAGTAAAGAAACCTTGTACTCGAGTACTTAAGTGTACCTCTCGTGTAGCTAAGTCATGTACTCGAGTAGACTTAGTTATATACTCGAGTAGTTCATAATACCTACTCGAGTAGATTGTGTTTCACTCGTGTACTTTGATATTTTCCTAACTCCAGAATTTTCTAAGTCTTTTACTCGAGTAGAACTTTCACCTACTCGAGTAGATCACTTCCTCTCGAGTATTTTAGTTCAACTACTCAAGTAACTGCTTGCTGACATATTCAGAATTTATTCTAAGTATTCCACTCGAGTAGTCCTTCATGTACTCGAGTAGTTTATGTAATATACTCGAGTAGTTTTTCTTGTACTCGAGTAGTTCCTTTATTTACTCGAGTAGTTATTTCTGCTTACTCGAGTAGTTCTTTCTGCTTACTCGAGTAGTTGGTTTCTGCCTACTCGAGTAACCCATCTTTATATACCCGAGTATGTTCTCCTTCATGTACTCGAGTAGTTATTCAACTACTCGAGTAGATCTTCTCTTACTCGTGTATATGGCTGAACTTTCCCAAAATTTGTCTAAGTTTTTTTTTCTGACGGGATTTTCAAATCACGCGACATGATTGGTCCACGTGTACATCATTATGACCGATTATGACCGTTATTCTCTCCTATATAACGTCTTATCAGAAAATGACAAACCCGAAGTTTTCTCGAAGCCTTCTTGTCATTTCATTTTTAGAAAGTTTTCAGCCGACTCCTCTGTCCTTTTTCACGAAACGGAAGCCGCCGCCACCGCCCTCTTTTCTGGCCACCGCTTTTAATTTCAGAGCACTCATTCTGAAGAAAGTTACAGATCGAGATCGACATCATTGTTCATCTTCTCTCTCTGATTCTGTAAAGGCAAAGAAGATCCAGATCTGGGCTGAGATTCTCTTCACCGATTTCTGATAGTGCTACAAAGTCCATAAGAAGAAGTTTCTGGCTGTTTCATCATATCTGATTGGATTTACTGTTTGTATAATTTTTCAAAATGTTACTAATATTGTAGGAGAAAGTTCTCCGAGTGTAGGAGTTTTTCACTCCGAGTTTGTAGGAAGTGTTATCTTTCGAGATGTAGATCCCGTTGTTTGGATCGAGTTTGTAGGAACTTTGTTCCGAGGGTAGGATTGATTTTTGATCCGAGATAGTGGAGTAGCCGAGTCTAGTTGATTGCTAGATCGGTGAGGGAAAGTGGATGTACCCAAGGTCAGGGAACCACTATAAATCTTGTGTCGTCTGTGATATTGGTAGATAGTTCTGTGCTGTGCTCTAAATATTTTTTTTATTCCGCAAAAGACGCACAACTCACCTATTCACCCCCCTCTAGGTGATTTAGGTTGACAACCATTTTCTTTTAATTGGTATCAGAGCCAGGTTGTTCGTCAAAAGGTTAACACCTTGATCAGATCCAAATCTGTTGTATGAAAGATTCTACCATAAAATGGACAAGGGTAAAGATTTCGCCAAGCTCCCACTGTGCAACAAAAATAACTTTCCCATGTGGAAAGAAAGGATAAAATTTTTCATGGAAGCTGTGGATCCAAGGATCTTCATGATCGTTGAAGAAGGCCCTTACGTTCCCATGCTGTGTCCACTATCAACCCTACCAAGAAAGTTCCCAAAAAGCTAATGGCACCTGTCTCCCTCGACAAGAAAGCTAAGAACATTATAGCAAGTGCAGTCGATGACTCTATGCTGCAAAATTTGATTCACTGTCAATCAGCTAAGGAGATGTGGCATTCCTTAGTCACCTTGATGGAAGGAACTGAAGAAGTAAGGGATGATCAGAGATCCCTTCTCAACCAAAAATATGAAGCGTTCCAACAAGGGAACAAGGAAACAATTGCCGACACATTTGAAAACTTCTTCAAAATTGTGAATGGCCTAAGGGTGTATGGCCGTGTCTTCACCAACGGAGAACTGAACGACAAGTTCTTGAGATCCCTAACCAAGGAATGAGATAACAAGGTATGCGCCATCAGGGAGTTCGGGAAGCTAGCTGAAACGGACCCACAAAATCTCTTTGGAAAGCTTATGTCTTATGAACTCCAAATCAATACAAGAAAAGCTGAAGAAGAGAAAGGTTGGTCTGCACTCAAGGAGAAATCTATCGCTTTGAAGGCAGACACCTCCAGAAATACTAAGGATGCCTCCCCCGCTCCAGCTCCAGAAGTTGATGAAGAAGAAGAAACATCAGAGCCTAGCACTTTAGGCTTTGAACTATCTGAAGGAGAGTTTTCCTTACTCTCGAGGAAATTCAAGAAGTTTCTTAATAAAAAGAAACAATGGAAAGACAAGGATGCCTCATACAGAAGATCGCAGCGCGATGGCGATCGACAAAGAAAAGGCTCAAGCAACCACGAAAGGTATAATACTAAACAAAACAAATACGTTTCAACTGACATCATTTGCTACTGCTGTAATAAGGTAGATCACGTCATTGCTGACTGCCCTCATAAGAAGAAGGAGGGTGGTAGAAGAGAAGACAAGAAATCCTCACACAACAAGAAGAGGAAAGAGAAGAGCCTCATAGCCAAAAGGAGCAAGACTCTTAGCGACTCCGACTCATCTGAGTCAAGTGAAGAAGAAGAAGCTTACTTTGGGCTAATGGCTCAAACAGATGATGAACAAGAGCCCCAGTTCACTGGGAAGGTAAACTCTCATACCCCTCTTTCAGATTCTGAAGTCTCTGAACATGATTGCGAGGGTAGCTCCTCTGACGATAAGTCAGAATTAATGGCCCAGTACAAGGATTTAATCATGGCTTACGACAAATGTCGTCGAGTCGTGAAGACCCAGGCTAAAGAGATCAAATCTCTAAAAGCCGAAGAGAGCATCTTGAGAGAGAAAGTCGCAAAGACTGACTCCCTCGAAGAAAACTTCAATAATGCTATTGAAGAATACAACAAGGCTATTGAGCACCTTGACCTTAAGGAGAAGATCATCAAGAGACTGGAAGCCAAACTTGCGGCTGAAAGGAAACTTGTTGAGAGTTTCTCGAAGCCCAAGACAGTTCTTCCATTCGTTGTTGAATTCTCAGCAAAGGCCAAGGGAGCTGGACTAGGCCATGAAGAAGCTCCTAGTAAATCCTCTAGGAGAAACAAGAATCAACGGAAAAATAAGGCCGCCAAAAAGGCCTCAGCCGAAGAAAAGGGAAAAGCCCCTCAAAATCAAACTACATTCAAAAAGGTCATCTTTCCATCAAATGAGTTTGATTTTGACTCATCCTACGACACTTTGCTAGGCCTACCTATGTAGAGCCAAAGTCTCGCTATCAAGGATAGGCTCGACCCCGAAACTTTGGCGAGAGTGTCTTTAAGGCACCTTATGAAGAAGTTATTCTTCAGAGCTATGACCCTTTCAATCATGGGCATAACTTCAAGAAGGCACCAAAGACAAAGCTTGTTGTAGAGATGCCCATAAAGGAGAAGAAGCCATGTGATTGCCATCATCATGAGACATCTTCCTCTAAGAATGCTACCCCTGCTAGACCAAAATTCCAAAAAGTCAAGCAGGAAATCTTGAGGCAAAGGTACAACAGATTTGACTGTTGGTGCTGTGGCAAGGTTGGTCACTTCGCCATAGATTGCTGGTTCAATTCCAAAGATGCTATAACCCCTCATGTCAGCAATATGAGAAAGACCGCTCACAATGCTAACACTCATAGGGGGAGCACTCTAACCCGAGGCCAAGGACCCAAACGTGTTTGGGTTCCTAAGGCAAATTGATCATGATTGCAGGTATGTCCAAAGGCCAACAAAACGGCGATCTGGTACATGGACAGCGGATGCTCTCGGCATATGACCGAGACTAGAAGCCTCATTCAGAACTTTACTCCAGTCGTGAACGGACCAATGGTCATCTTTGGAGGTTCAGACCGTGGAATTACTAGAGGCTATGGTATGATTACTAACGGCAATGTATCCTTCTCGGATGTGGCTTATGTCGAAGGATTGGAACACAATCTCATAAGCATAAGCCAACTTTGTGATAAAGGATACATAGTTGAATTCCATGCTGATAAGTGCCTAATAAAATCCGTTGACAATATGCAAACGATTCTATCCGGCACTCGAAGCAGGAATATTTTCTGTTTAAATTTCATTTGTATTGATTCCTCTACACCAGTGTGTCTTTTAGCAAAAGATAGTGCGTCTCTTGGTGACCAATGGAACAAGAGACTAGCACATATTAATTTCAAAACTATTAATAAACTATTTTCAATGAACTTAGTACGTGATGCCCCGAATGTCAAATGCGTGAAAGACAGACCTTGTCATGCATGTGTAAAAGGCAAGCAAACAAGGGCTACCTTTAAAAGCATTATTAGCAAAGACTCTAACAGATGTCTCCATCTACTGCACATGGACTTTGGTCCACTACAAATTAGAAGTTTGGGAGGTAAGGACTATACATTGGTAATTGTTGATGACTAATCGCGCTTTGCGTGGGTGTTCTTTCTGAAACATAAGTCAGATACCTTCGACATCCTTACTAATTTTGTCAGGCAAGTCCAGAATGAGTACAACTGCTCCATAGTCAAAATCAGAAGTGACAACGGAGCAGAGTTCAAATCTTGGGCCATGACAGAATTCTGTGAAAGCTTAGGTATCTTTCATGAGCTTTCCTCTCCTCGTACTCCACAACAGAATGGGGTGGTTGAGAGAAGGAACAGAACACTCATAGAGGCCTGCAGGACCATGCTGAGTGATGCTTCACTACCGGAGTACTTCTGGGCTGAAGCCGTCAACACTGCATGCCACGTGCAAAATCGAGCACTCATAAACAAAGACCACAATAAGACACCTTACGAACTTCTGAAAGGCAGGAAACCAACAGTCTCATACTTTAGAATCTTTGGTTGTAAATGCTTCATATTTAACAACGGTAAGTATCATACCACCAAGTTCAGCGAAAAGAGATTTGAAGGTATTTTTGTATGCTATAGTAGCCATAGTAAGGCATATAGGATATTTAATAGAAAAACCCTGGTGGTGGAAGAATCGATACATGTTGTATTTGATGAGACGAGCTTGCTACAAAGCAATTCGTCTAGTGTGCTCTTTGAAGATGCAGGTGAAAAGCTGAAAGAAACTAGCTCGGATGATCCGTCCGAAGACAAAGGCGAGAAGTTCATTAAGATCACCACTCCAACTCCTATTGGAGAGGCTGATGATCAAAATGAAGAAATCATCCAGGATGAAGAAATCACTCCAGTGATTGAAGATAATCCAGATGCAAGAACTTTAGAGCTCAGACATCTGAAGGATCACCCCATGGACCAGATCATAGGAGATCCCCGGGATGGTGTCAGAACTCGAAGAAGTACAACTAATGAGAATCTTCATTTGAGTTTTCTCTCACAGGTTGAACCGAAGAAATTTGAGGAAGCAAACTCAGACGCATCATGGATAATGGCAATGGAAGAAGAGCTAAATCAGTTCAAGCGATGCAATGTATGGATGCTTGTTCCAAGACCCAAAGGGAAGAACATCATTGGAACAAAATGGGTTTACAGGAACAAGATAGACGAAGACAGAACTATCATAAAGAACAAGGCCAGACTCGTCGCTAAAGGCTATCGTCAATAAGAAGGAATCGACTTCGACCAGACATATGCTCCAGTGGCGAGGCTGGAGGCAATAAGGTTGTTCCTAGCATATGCTGCCTTCAAGGGCTTCACCGTCTATCAGATGGACGTGAAGTCGACCTTACTAAATGGTAACATAAAGGAGGAAGTGTATGTGGAGAAACCTCCAGGTTTCGTTGATCCTAACTTTCCTGATCATGTTTATTTTCTGCACAAGGACCTATATGGTCTGAAACAAGCTCCTAGAGCTTGGTATGAAACGCTGTCTACCTTTCTACTTGAGAACAAGTTCACAAGGGGAAAGATAGACAAGACATTATTTCTTAGGGAAATAAAAGGCAAGATTTTGCTAGTACAAATCTATGTCGATGACATTATCTTTGGCTCTACAGATGACAACCTCCACAAAAAGTTCTCAAAACTTATGCAAGGGAAGTTTGAAATGAGCAGTCTGGGCGAGCTGAAGTATTTCTTAGGGCTTCAGGTGAAACAATCTGAAGATGAAATTTTCATCTCACAGACCAAGTTCACCAAAGAGCTAATTAAGAAATTCGAAATGGAGAACGCAACCTCTATGAGGACTCCAATGGGCTCAACTATATCTCTGGACAAGGATGAAAAAGGGAAACCTTTTGATGAGACCAAGTACAGAAGCATAATTGGATCCTTGCTCTACCTTACTGCCAGTAGGCCTGACATAATGTTTTCAACATGTGTCTGTACAAGATTTCAGGTGAACTCTAAGGAATCTCATTACCCTGCTGCAAAGCGGATCCTGAGATACCTTAAAGGCACACCAAATCTTGGCTTATGGTACCCGAGAAGTAATGACTGCGAACTAATTGGGTTTTCAGATGCAGATTTTGCAGGTAGCAAAGACGACCGAAAAAGCACGTCAGGGACTTGCCAATTCTTCGGAAGAAGGCTAATCTCCTGGAGTAGCAAGAAGCAGAACTGTGTCGCAATCTCAACGGCCGAGTCAGAGTATATCTCTGCAGGCAGTTGTTGCGCACAGTTGCTATGGATAAATAATCAATTCGAGGACTACAACCTGGAGTTCAAGGATATTCCTTTGTACTGTGACTCCTCCAGCGCAATTGTAATAGCCAACAATCCAGTCTCCCACAGTCGGGCAAAGCACATCGAGCTAAGGTATCACTTCATCCGGGAATATGTGGAGCATGGAGACATAGATCTCCAATATGTGCCTACAGATAGGCAAGTTGCAGATATCTTCACAAAGCTGCTGGACGAGACCAAGTTCTCGTTCTTCAACACTGAGCTTGGGATGCTCAACAAAGAGGACTAAAGATGGCTGTATGTCTAAGAAGCAAGAAATTACAAGGGGTTAGTCAAAATTTTTATTTTCTGATTTTTTTTTCAAAGTTTGACTCGAGAAGCATAAGACATACTCGAGTATGTGAATTCACCTACACGAATCACTGCAGACCTACTCGAGTATCTACTGACATACTCGAGTACGTTAACTTACCTACTCGAGTACTTTTCTTTACTTACCCGAGTGTAAGAGTATGCCTACTCGAGTAAGTCACTTACCTACTCGAGTAAGTCACCTATCTACTCGAGTATTCTCCTCCACCTACTAGAGTACTTTCTACAGACCGACTCGAGTAATTTCTGGAGATCTACTCGAGTAACCTCTTACCTACTCGCGTATTCTATATCTCTCTCGTGTAGTGATTTCCAGATTTTGAAATTTGTTCTATTCGCCACCCAAGGCTAAATGCCGCCTCTTCCCTCGCTTTAGTTAATTTCCGTCAAACTAATTAGACGTAATTAGACGTAATTAGACGTAATTTATGGTTTTACATATATGAATTTCTGAAAACCCCAACCTACATGAAATCACTTCATCCTCTCGAGTACCCTCTGCGGCTTCGCCTCCTCTGCCATTTCGCCTACTCTCCTCTGCCGCTGTCGCAGAGCCGCTTCCCTCCTCATCACTTCCAGTCACCGCAGCCATGGCTGCCTCTTCCAAGATAGGCGTCGGTTCAGAACTCGTCACCACCGGTATTGCAGAGCTCTCAGATGACTTCCACAACCTTCTCATCCTTCTCGACACCACCGGCCTCTCCTTCATTCTCCAGGAACCCTGTCGAGTTTTATTCCCAGAAGTTGCCGAATTCTTCTCCAATCTCAAGGTCAGAAGGAATGGAAAAGTCCTAAAATCCAAGATGAAGGGTCTGAAACTTAAGCTCACCAAGACCTCTGTATCTCAGCTTCTCCGAATGCCGATTGTCGATGAAGAAGATGATTTAGATGATGAAGACTCTGACCGAACAGCCCTATTCTGTGGCATTTCTCCTGAAGCTCAGTATATTAAAAGGTCAGACATGAACGCTAAAGGAAAATTTCTAGTTGACATAATTTTACTGTGTAAGACACACTCCATCAGAGACATTCCATCATATTTCTTTGACATAATGCAAGCAATTGTCTGCCGCAAGAAATACCAATTTGGTATGCTGATTCTGGATAAAATAAAAGACAGTTTAAAATCCCCCAACTACGCCAGAATCATCTCTCTGCTCCTCCATGAAACCAATCCTGAGGTCTTCAACTTCTCCAAAGGGACCCCTCTTCACCACATGAAAAAGGCTCCATCTCTTCCATTCAGAGATGAGATCTCAAGTTAAAGAATTTTGCCCAAGCTGCAAAGCTCTCTGAAGTTCCAGAAGTTCCAGCCATAGAGGACATGACTCCATCTCCCTCTCCTCATCATGTGGCCAGCTCCTCTGGTGTACTAAGTGAGGGGGAGCCTGGTCCTTCTATCCCAGTCAGGCAACCCTCTCCTCAGCCATCACTTTCTTCCCTACCTCATACTCCAGGAAGTCCAGCCACTCCCTCAGATTAGATACATCAAGATTCTCTTTTGTCCATAGCTGCTGCCATAGACGTTATGATTGCAGAGCTTTCTGAAGAAGTAATGCCCATTCCTCCTCTATCTCCTCCAGCTCCAACCTCTGAATGTCACAAGGACTTTTCTCCAGCACAGTCTCCTGCCCATTCTCTAGCCAGGACTCCAACACCATCTCCAGATCCCCCAAAAGACAAGCAAGACACCATTCTTATCTCTGATAAGACCTCTCCTGAGCCAGCTGAGGCCCCTCTCAAAAACCTAGATTTCTCTATCCCGCATGATACAGAAGAAATGGATGCTATAATTCATACCACCAGAGCTCTCCGCTCTGTCATCATTGAAGAAATAGCTCCTTGGGTAACCCCTCCTATCCCTACTGCTGCTCCCTCTACTGTTGTTCCCGTCTCTTCCTCCTCTGATTTGGTGCAACATATTGCACTTCTTCTTCAAGAACAGAGAACTTATTTTGACACCTCTCTAAAAATAGTCACTGACAAGGTAACTGCTCTTGAGACTGAGATGAGCAGAGGCTTTGCTGAAATTCAGCATAATACTGACAAGTTCCAGTATTTATTTCAACTTGGTGGGAAAGCCATAGACCACACTATCACTAGTGTTGGCAATGTTATGGAGCAAGGTGTCACACTTGCTAACAATCAGATAGAGCTAGGCAAGAGAAATGAAGCAAACAAAATGAAAATCTGTGCAAAAGTGGGTATTTTCAAAGATGATACTATAGCCCAGCTATCTGTTTAAATCAGAAAGGGGGAGGGTTTGATAAAAGAACTCAAAGAACAGGTAGAAAAATCTGCTGCTCAGAAGACATCTGTATGGGAAGCTCATGTGAAGGCCATTCATGATGATGTGCTAGCCCAGATACAGAGTGTCAAGTTTCACACCTATGACACTGCTGTCTGGATGCACAATCAGATCTTGACAGATCTTGTAGTTGACCCCAACATCATTCCTCATCACTTAAACCCACTAGCTACAGATGTTACTGCCCCAGCTGTTCCTTTGCAACCTTCTTTATCTCCCAGGCCTGGAGACACAGTTGACCCTCCAGACTCTTATGCTCTAGAAGACCATGCTAATATCTTCCTTCAAGCTCCCCCAGAGATCAGAATCCACAACAAGAAAAGGAAGTATGGTGAAGGTCCCTCTGCTAGCAGGACTGCTCCTACTAGAGCTCCTAACCATGCTGAAGCTTGGTCTTCAACTTCCAAGTCTCTAATTTTGGACACACTCAGGCTAGTTATGGATCACAATGAGAACAGGAGCATTCACTACAGTTCCCAGGAATGAGAGTTATATGAGAAATCAATGCTAAAAAGGAAGATCCATGACAGAGAGTTTGGGAGAAATAATCCTGCTGCTCCTCCAAGGCCTCCTAAATATTTCCCTAAGCCTTTTAGCTATCTAAGGAGACAGCAAGAAAAGATGGAAAAGCAGCAAACCCAAGCCTAAACCTAAAAGATGTTGAGAGATTGAAATGACAAGTTGTAGACTTGATGTTTTTGGAAATTTACATATATACAATTCTAAATTTCTGTCTAATTATCTTTTTCATTGTCTATTGCTTACCTGCTCATGTTTTTCTACTTAGTTTCTTTTATGTCTATAATTCACCTTAGTGTAAAGGGTTCTGACTTCAACAAATAGGGGGAGATTGTTGGGTATTACATCCACACTAATCCAGATTTGATGAAGTCATCCTGGAACTAAGATGAATTAAGTTGTATTTGATGCTTGGTTTGAGTTATATGTTTGCAGGAATTTCACTGGGAAGTGTAGACCAATGTCAGTCCACAGTGGGTCACCAAACAAAGGAACTATGCAATGTAATCCCTCATTGCATATTCCAAAGTGTTGACTCATGTGTGGTCTCTCTATTGGGATACACTTCATATTCAAGCTATTGGACCTTGGGAAAAGGATTGGAAGTTGACTGCATTAGAATAAAGAGTTTTCCACCAACAAAAATTCTCTAAGTCTTTTACTCGAGTAGGTCCATAACTACTCGAGTAGATTGAGCATAATTTACTCGAGTAAAGAAACCTTGTACTTGAGTACTTAAGTGTACCTCTCGTGTAGCTAAGTCATGTACTCGATTAGACTTAGTCATATACTCGAGTAGTTCATTATACCTACTCGAGTAGATCATGTTTCACTCGTGTACTTTGATATTTTCCTAACTCCAGAATTTTCTAAGTCTTTTACTCGAGTAGAACTTTCACCTACTCGAGTAGATCACTTCCTCTCGAGTAGTTTAGTTCAACTACTCGAGTAGCTGCTTGCTGACATATTCAGAATTTATTCTAAGTATTCCACTCGAGTAGTCATTCATGTACTCGAGTAGTTTATGTAATATACTCAAGTAGTTTTTCTTGTACTCGAGTAGTTCCTTTATATAGTCGAGTAGTTCTTTCTGCTTACTCGAGTAGTTCTTTCTGCTTACTCGAGTAGTTGGTTTCTGCCTACTCGAGTAACCCATCTTTATATACCCGAGTATGTTCTCCTTCATGTACTCGAGTAGTTATTCAACTACTCGAGTAGATCTTCTCTTACTCGTGTATATGGCTGAACTTTCCCGAAATTTGTCTAAGTTTTTTTTTCTGACGGGATTTTCAAATCACGCGACATGATGGGTCCACGTGTACATCATTATGACCGATTATGACCGTTATTCTCTCCTATATAACGTCTTATCAGAAAATGACAAACCCGAAGTTTTCTCGAAGACTTCTTGTCATTTCATTTTTAGAAAGTTTTCAGCCGACTCCTCTGTCCTTTTTCACGAAACGGAAGCCGCCGCCGCCGCCCTCTTTTCTGGCCACCGCTTCTAATTTTAGAGGACTCATGTAACAACCCCATCCGTTCATATGGTATATTCTAGAAGGTCCGGCCGGGGCCCCACATGATATATCACAAAACAGGCGGTGAAGGTACAGGATGATACCAGAGTCGCGCATCGCACCTATCACACAGCATTCTAGCGGAAGCCTAGACTACAACTTGAACTCCTCATAAATGTCCAAACATAAAACTTCACATTTTATACCATATAGGAATGTCTTACAACAAGTGAAAAGAGTTGGCCTTATGGCCTTACATGGCTATCAAACAGTGGCCTAAACAGATTGGCGCGCAGGCCGGCCACAATCAAAGAAAACACATAACACAAAATATAGCCTTCGAGGGCTAACAACAGTAGCAGCAACACCAGCAGGAACATCAACCTCTACGCGTCCCGCTCGTCTCTCTAGCACCTGTACAGGGACAATCCACCGAACGGTGGCAAACGAAAGCAACGGTCAGCGTTCAGCTGACCAAATTATAATGACCCTACCCTTCTCTCGGGGTAGCGGTATTATTCCCTGCAGGCATATCAAATCACAAGTATGGCAATATATCATCAACATGTGCTTTCACGCACACAAGCCATCACAACCGTTCGTCACCCGGCCCAACGGTCCGTGCACTCAGGGCACATTCTTGGTGTTCTGGCAAAACTCTTGCCCACCACCGTATCAGGGCCACAACCCAACGGTAAATCTCTTGAGCATTTACTCCATGGCGTGCAGCCAGAGTTAGTCTTCCTACACCGGGATGGCACGTAGCCCCCCATTGTGTCATGACGCGCATGCCAAAGACTCTTGCTATGCGCTCCAACAGACCGCACCTTTTGGTCTCACGTCGGACGGACATAGCGCAGGTCGGATCCTCCACCCCCCGTTGCTCAAATCGCATTGCCTTCTACGAGTACATCGTACTCATGGCTATATCAAAGGCGCGAGTCGGTCTCACCAATCCTGTTCTTGGCACACAGCCTGGGTATTTCTCGATACCCATTACCTTAGCACAACAGAGGGTCTTTCCTGGGCCTCCCAGTACTTCCTGTGACTCTCTCCACAGGTGGACACTGCACAAACACAAATGTCAGGGGTCTTTCCTGGCTATCATGCCAGTACTTCCTGTTACTCGCTTCACAGGTGGACACCCTACGACATCAAGCATCAAAAAAAGGGCCTTTACTGGTCATACCAGTACTTCCTGTGACTCATGCACAGGTTGGACCCAAAACATCACATGGCTAGTTTTCCTGGGCTACCACTCCAGTACTTCCTGCTACTCCTTTTCGCAGGCATAACCCGTAGACTCCTTAAACTACACGTTATCACGGAGTCTTCTCCGGTTCGTATGTAATATCACCAATCCAGACCAACCTGTCCAGATGGGCTTCACACAGCATGCCTATTCCGTACTCCATTTCCGGATCTATATGCTAACAAAGGGGATTTCAAGCATCCACCCAAAGATTCCCAAAATCAGCCACCTCTTGGTGGGGGAAATCACAAGATATGCCAAAAAGAAGCCTTCACATGGCTAGGAAGAAAAGTCGTTACCCTTGACGACCGCTTCGGTTCCATGACCTCAAAGCTTGCTTGAAAGACTCGCAAGAGCGTTTCTTCCGCAACGCCGGCTTCAGATTTCTCGTCGGTAACCTACATCACCACCAGCAGCAGCCCTTCCCCTTCTTCCTCCTTCTTCCTCTCTCTTTCTCTCTCTTAACTTGAAGAAAGATCAAGGCCAAATAAAATGAGAATCACTTCTCAGCTTTCGGCCTTTAAGAGGAAGAGGAAGAAGCTTCAGCCCTTGGATCCCAGCTGAAGGAATGGACGGCCACAAAACTGCCCAAAATGCTAAATTTGACCTGACACGGCAAGTGACACGGCCGTGTCCCCGGCCGTGTGCCTCAAGTGGTGGTCAACCGACCTATCCAAACCAGTGACATGCCCATGGAACACGCCCGTGTCATGGGCCGTGTCACCAACACGCCTTCAGACACGCCCGTGTTTGTGGTCGTGTGCCTGGGCGAAAAAAATCCCAAAACATCCCAAGATTTCACACGGCCTGTGACACGCTCGTGTCCCAGGCCGTGTGCCCAGACACGGCACAAAGACACGCCCAGTCGAAATCCTTCGGCGGGCTGAGTTCGCCGACCCGATTTGACACGCCCTGTGACACGCCCGTGTCACAAGCCGTGTTCAAGCTCTCGACACTCAACACTCACGTCTCGACACTCGACGATCGTCGAGCAAAAGTCGTCGAGCACACGACACGACCTTGGACACGCCCATGTCCTGGGTCGTGTGTCTCCTCTCGACACATCGTCGAGCGAAAAATCGTCGACACAAAGGCCGATCGTCGACACAAACTCGACACGCCCTGCGACATGCCCGTGTCGCAGGCCGTGTACGATGAAACGCCCTGGACACGCCCGTGTCCCAGGCCGTGTCACCCAAAAATTCCTGTTTCAGAAATTTGGATTGTTACAATCCTCCCCTCCTTCAAGAAATTTTGTCCTCGAAATTCAGCCACAGGAAGGCAACAGTAACCAGCAAGAAAAATGTTACAACATACAAAATTTAATGTTAAAACATCCTCTCTAGAGATTACAAAAACAGCTCAGGGAACTCTTCTCGCACGGTTTGCTCTCGCTCCTATGTCAGTTCTTCACGATCGCAATTGTCCCAGCGGACTTTTACCATATCGACCGTCTTGTTCCGCAACTGTTTCTCGGCTCAATCTTCGATCTGAATGGGTCTAACTCTCGTTGTTAGCCCATACTCCACCGGCACACGATCATCTGCGATCACTTGAGCTGGATCTTTCACGGCCTTCCGAAGCACCGAGATGTGAAATACATCATGTAATCCACCCAAGTCTGCCGACAGAGCTAGCCGATAAGCCGCTTCGCCAACTCTCTCAACCACTTCAAAAGGACCCAAATATCTTGGACTCAACTTTTTCAATCGTCGAATCCTGGAGAAACCTTTGAAAGGCTTGATCTTCAAGTAGACCCAATCGCCAACCGCAAATTCCACGTTCCGGTGCTTGGAGTTATAGTACTTCGCTTGTCGATCTTGAGCAATAAGCAATCTCTCTTGAATAGTCCGTATGGTTGAGTTTGCTTCATCAACCCGAGTTTCGCCCGCTTCTACCCAAGCCAAGGGAGTACGACACTTCCTTCCATATAGAGCTTCATATGGTGCCATCCCAATGCTCGCCTAGTAGCTGTTATTATATGCAAACTCTACCATATAAAGATGATCTTCCCATCTCTTTCCGAAGTCAAGGGCGCACATTCGGAGCATGTCCTCCATTGTTCTGTTGGTACGTTCAGTTTGGCAATCCGTTTGGGGATGAAAGGCCGTACTGAAAGTCAACTTCGTGCCCAACAGTCGGTGAACTAGCCTCCAATCATTTGACGTGAACCGCCCATCTCGATCACTTACGATGCTCCGAGGAACACCGTGAAGCCGCACAATCTGGTCAACATATAACTTTGCCAAACATTCAACTGAATCATCCCGCCTGTTCGGGAGAAAATGTGCTACTTTTGTTAGCCGGTCCACAATGACCCAAATGGAATCATTTCCTCGCTGCGATCTTGGCAACCCATGCACAAAATCCATGGAAATATCATCAAATTTCCACTCTGGGATCGGCAGTGACTTCAAATAACCGCCCGGCTTTTGGCATTCCGCCTTCACCATCGCACATGTTTGACATTTGGCTACATAAAGGGCAACATCTTTCTTGAGCCCTGGCCACCAGAAAAGCTTCTTCATATCGTTGAACATCTTTGTGCTCCCGGGGTGAATGGAATATTTTGTATAATGCACTTCATACATCAGTTCTTCCCTCAGTTTCCCCACATTTGGGACGCATAAACGGCCCTCTTTTCGCAAAAGACCGTCAATCCAGGTGAATTTGACCTCTGGCCCTTCATTCACATAGCGTAAGAGATCTTCATCCAACTCCGTTGCCCAGCGAACTCGGTCCGCAAGGTCACATTGCACCTCGGTCCAGTTCAAACATGCAGTGGCAGTGGAACTCTTGTCAACACAATAGATCTCTAATGCTTCCAACTCCTAGATAAGACGTTCATCATGCCTTTGTAACCAATTCGCTCTAGCCGGAACTCGCCGACTCAAGGCATCCGCGATAGCATTCCCCTTCCCGGGCATATAGTGAATCTCGAAAGTGTAGTCTCCAAGGAACTCCAACCACCTTCGTTGTCGCATGTTCAAGTCTTTCTGCTCCAAAAGATACTTTAGGCTCTTATGATCGGTATAGATCTCCAACTTCACGCCATAAAGGTAGTGTCGCCACAACTTGAGTGCAAAAATCACCGCCGCTAGTTCCAAATCATGGACGAGATAGTTTCGCTCGTGCACTTTCATCTGGCGTGAGCCATAAGCAATCACCTTTCCATTTTGCAGAAGAACGCAGCCTAAGCCGCTCCCCGAGGCATCACTATAAATCACAAATCCATCGGTTCCACATGGCGAAGACAACACCGGCGCCGTGGTCAACCGACTCTTCAGCTCTTCAAAACCTCGTACGCAATCTGGCGTCCAAACGAACTTCTGATCTTTTCGCGTCAGTGTGGTTAGCGGCAAAGCGATCCGCGAGAAATTTTCCACAAATCGTCTATAGTAGCCCGCAAGTCCAAGGAAACTTCGGACCTCGGCCACGGAAGACAAGATTGGCCACTCCTGTATGGCCCTTATCTTCGCTGGATCCACTGCAATGCCCGCTCCACTCACCACATGACCCAAAAATGCCACTGACGATAGCCAAAACTCGCACTTCGAGAACTTGACATATAGCTGATTTTGCCTCAACGTGTTCAACACCAACCACAAGTGAATCTCATGTTCAACTTTCGACTTTGAGTACACCAGGATGTCATCAATGAACACAATCACAAACAGATCCAGGTACTCACGAAAAATACGGTGCATCAAATCCATAAACACCGAGGGCGCATTGCACAGTCCAAATGGCATGACTGTGAACTCATAGTGCCCATAACGCGTTCCAAATGCGGTTTTGGGAATGTCACCTTCCTGAATTCTTAACTGGTAATAACCAGACTTCAGGTCCAACTTCGAATAGACGGTCGAGCCCACCAGCTGATCGAATAACTCATCAATCCGGGGTATCGGGTACTTATTCTTCTCGGTCAGCTTATTGAGTTCACGGTAATCAATACACAACCGCAACCCACCATCTTTCTTCTTTACAAAAAGCACAGGCGTGCTCCAGGGTGACATGCTTGAGCGGATATAACCTTGCTCCAACATTTCTTATAGTTGAACCTTCAATTCTGCCATCTCTTTTGGCGCAACGCGATATGGCGAGCGGGCCACAGGTTTCGCACTGGCACCAAATCAATTGTGAAGTCAATCTCCCGCTGGGGTGGTAGCCCAGGGAGATCTGTGGGAAACACATCTGTAAAGTCCGCCACAATCGGAACCTCGCACACACTGGCCTTAGGCTCAACATCCTGAATTAGTGCAAAGTAACACTCCGCACCCTTCCGAACAGCCTTGACTACCTGGAGTGCAGACATTAACGTCCCGCCTACTCCTCGCATACCCGCGAACTTTGTCTCCTGTTCGGTATTCTGGCCCAACGTGATTTCTTTGGACTGGCAATCAATCATAGCATGCTGCTCCGCAAGCCAATCCATCCCAAAAATCACATCGAATTCCGATATTGGCAAAACAAATGCAGTCAAACGAAAATCCTGACTTCCTAACTGAACCGCCACATCGCAAGCTTGATCCACAAGCATCCAACAACCATTCGGCAACACCACTCTGACGTTATCTGTCTTTGCACGACTGGGTATCCCAAGCCACGTAATAAACTCATTAGACAGAAAAGAATGCGATGCACCCGTATCAAACAGTGCTCGCGCCAGCGTGTCCCGAATCATCACAAAGCATATGACAAACATGTCACACACACAAACCGCAAACATAGGGGTACTAAGCAAAGCATACAAACAATAGCATATGCAAAACTAAACTCATACCTGTGACCACGTCACTCTGCTTGATGGCCTCTTGCAGGCCAAGATTGTAGACCCGGGGTTGCACCTGCGAGGCAGAGGAATCCACCACCGCCTTTCCTTTTTCCGCATAAGATGCTCCCGCCTTCTTTTCACTCTTTGGCGGCATCCACAATCTCGCGCAATATGCCCCATTCGGCCACAATTGAAGCAGATATGAGTATCTGGCTTGGAGGTAGCCCCTGACGTTGCTCCCATTGCAACTGATGAAGGAGCTTGTCCACTAGGCTTGGACTTCTTGCCCCATCTCTTCTTATAAAATGGTTTTCCCGATCGGGGCGCCTTCCACTCCGGTTGGGTCACAACCAAAGCTCTCTTCCCTTGCACCCTCTTCATATCCTTTTCCAATGCGCTCGCAGTGTCAACCAATGTTTGGAAACCTTGGTTCACAGAACTTGACACAAGGAACCTCAGCTCGTCCCTCAGTCCTTCATAGAACCTGTTGGTCTTCCTCTGCTCATCAGCAAATATCGAACCCGCATACCGCCCCAAGCGAGTAAATTCATGCAAGTATGCGTCAACACTGCCATCACCTTGTGTTAACCTTTGGAATTCATTTTCCATGGCTATCCGCTGAGCCGCAGGAAGGTGCTTTGCTAGGAAGAGCCGGGAGAATTCTTCCATCGATACTTGGGTAAACGGACGACCCGCCAAGTGATGCAACTCCATCTCATCCCACCATAATCGAGCTTCTCCTTCAAGCAAAAAGGTAACTAAAGTAACTTTTTGATGCTCCGCCGTTTCTATCGCCGTCATCACTCGCTTGACGCGCGATAGCCAATCCTCAGCCTACGTTGGAGTTCCCGCTCCCGAGAACGTAGGCGGATGGAAACTCATAAATCACGTTAGTTGCTTCTCAGCCGCTCGAGGAGCCACATCCACGACAGGTTCAGGCCTTGCCGCCACCTGTTCTGGCCTCACAGCCGCTTGCTCCTGCCTAAGGGGCTGGCCTTGGATCATGGTAAATAAAGCCTCCGCAACTAAACACACATGTTCCGTAGACGGTGGAGGTGTAGGCACCGCGGCTGGTGCCATACTTTCATCAAAATGCTGGGGCTCAGACGGCCCAGCTCCACTCCGTGTCACCTAAAGGTGGACAAGACACACACATTAGCGGTCGTACCCAAGCAATCAACACAAAATCAGAACACACATGTTCCTCAAACACACCAAATTGCATTCCTATCATGGACATTCAGGAGTTCATGCGTAGACTTTGGTTTGCACAAACACGTGCTCGCCACCCCACAAAAGAAGTCGGCCACGACTTCGAGAGGGAAAGACCAAAACAACCTGGCTTTGATACCAAAAATGTAACAACCCCATCCGTTCATATGGTATATTCTAGAAGGTCCGGCCGGGGCCCCACAGGATATATCACAAAACAGGCGGTGAAGGTACAGGATGATACCAGAGTAGCGCATCGCACCTATCACACAACATTCTAGCGGAAGCCTAGACTACAACTTGAACTCCTCATGAATGTCCAAACGTAAAACTCCACATTTTATACCATATAGGAATGTCTTACAATAAGTAAAAAGAGTTGGCCTTATGGCCTTACATGGCTATCAAACAGTGGCCTAAACAGATTGGCGCGTAGGCCAGCCACAATCAAAGAAAACACACAACACAAAATATAGCCTTCGAGGGATAACAACAGTAGAAGCAACACCAGCAGGAACATCAACCTCTATGCGTCCCGCTCGGCTCTCCAGCACCTGTCCAGGGACAATCCACCCAACGGTGGCAAACAAAAGCAACGGTCAGCGTTCAGCTGACCAAATTATAACCACCCTACCCCTTCTCTCGGGGCAGCGGTATTCTTCCCTGCAGGCATATCAAATCATAAGTATGGCAATATATCATCAACATGTGCTTTCACGCACACAAGCCATCACAACCGTTCGCCACCCGGCCCAACGGTCCATACACTCAGGGCACATTCTTGGTGTTCTGACAAAACTCTTGCCCACCACCGTATCAGGGTCACAACCAAACGGTAAATTTCTTGAGCATTTACTCCATGGCGTGCAGCCGGAGTTAGTCTTCCTACACCGGGATGGCCCGTAGCCCCCATTATGTTATGGCGCGCAGGCCGAACACTCTAGCTATGCGCTCCAATAGACCGCACCTTTTGGTCTCACGTCGGACGGACATAGCGCAGGTCGGATCCTCCACCCGCCGTTGCTCAAATCGCCTTGCCTTCTCCGAGTACAACGTACTCATGGCTATATCAAAGGCGCGGGTCGGTCTCACCAATCCTATTCTTGGCACACAGCCTGGGTATTTCTCGATACCCATTACCTTAGCACAACAGCGGGTCTTTCCTGGGCCACCCAGTACTTCCTGTGACTCTCTCCATAGGTGGACACCGCACAAACACAAATGTCAGGGGTCTTTCCTAGCTATCATGCCAGTACTTCCTGTTACTCGCTTCACAGGTGGACACCCTACGACATCAAGCATCATAAAAGGGCCTTTCCTGGTCACACCAGTACTTCCTATGACTCATTCACAGGTTGGACCCAAAACATCACATGGCTAGTTTTCCTGGGCTACCACTCCAGTACTTCCTGCTACTCCTTTTCACAGGCATAACCCGTAGACTCCTTAAAATACACGTTATCATGGAGTCTTCTCCGGTTCGTATGTAACATCACCAATCCAGACCAACCTGTCCAGATGGGCTTCACACAGCATGCCTATTCCGTACTCCATTTCCGGATCTATATGCTAACAAAGGGGATTTCAAGCATCCACCCAAAGATTCCCAAAATCAGCCACCTCTTGGTGGGGGAAATCACAAGATATGCCAAAAAGAAGCCTTCACATGGCTAGGAAGAAAAGTCGTTACCCTTGACGAACGCTTCGGTGCCATGACCTCAAAGCTTGCTTGAAAGACTCGCAAGAGCGTTTCCTCCGCAACGCCGGCTTCGGATTTCTCGTCGGTAACCTACAGCAACACCAGCAGCAGCCCTTCCCCTTCTTCCTCCTTCTTCCTCTCTCTTTCTCTCTCTTAACTTGAAGAAAGATCAAGGCCAAATAAAATGAGAATCACTTCTCAGCTTTCGGCCTTTAAGAAAAAGAGGAAGAAGCTTCAGCCCTTGGATCCCAGCTGAAGGAATGGACGGCCACAAAACTGCCAAAAATGCTAAATTTGACCTGACACGGAAAGTGACACGGCCGTGTTCCCGGCCGTGTGCCTCAAGCGGTGGTCAACTGACCTATCCAAACCAGTGACACGCCCATGGAACATGCCCGTGTCATGCGCCGTGTCACCAACACGCCTTCAGACATGACCGTGTCTGTGGCCGTGTGCCTGGGCGAAAAAAATCCCAAAACATCCCGAGACTTCACACGGCCTGTGACACGCCCGTGTCCCAGGCCGTGTGCCTAGACACGGCACAAAGACACGCCCTGTCGAAATCCTTCGATAGGCTGAGTTCGCCGACCCGATTTGACACGCCCTGTGACACGCCCGTGTCACAAGCCGTGTTCAACCTCTCGACACTCAACACTCACGTCTCGACACTCGACGATCGTCGAGCAAAAGTCGTCGAGCACACGACACGGCCTTGGACACGCCCGTGTCCTGGGCCGTGTGCCTCCTCTCGACACATCGTCGAGCGAAAAATCGTCGACACAAAGGCCGATCGGCGACACAAACTCGACACGCCCTGCGACACGCCCGTGTCGCAGGCCGTGTCCGATGACATGCCCTGGGACACACCCGTGTCCCAGGCCGTGTCACCCAAAAATTCCTGTTTCAGAAATTTGGACTGTTACAACTCATTCTGAAGAAAGTTACAGATCGAGATCGACATCATTTTTCATCTTCTCTCTCTGATTCTGTAAAGGCAAAGAAGATCCAGATCTGGGCCGAGATTCTCTTCACCGATTTCTGATAGTGCTACAAAGTCCATAAGAAGAAGTTTCTGGCTGTTTCATCAGATTTGATTGGATTTACTATTTGTATAATTTTTCAAAACGTTATTAATCTTGTAGGAGAAAGTCCTCCGAGTGTAGGAGTTTTTCACTCCGAGTTTGTAGGAAGTGTTATCTTCTGAGGTGTAGATCCCGTTGTTTGGATCGAGTTTGTAGGAACTTTGTTTCGAGGGTAGGATCGATTTTTGATCCGAGATAGTGGAGTAGCCGAGTCTAGTTGATTGCTAGATCGGTGAGGGAAAGTGGATGTACCCAAGGTCAGGGAACCACTATAAATCTTGTGTCGTCTGTGATATTGGTAGATAGTTCTGTGCTGTGCTCTAAATATTTTTTTATTCCGCAAAAGACGCACAACTCACCTATTCACCCCCCTCTAGGTGATTTAGGTTGACAACCGTTTTCTTTCACTAAACACTAGCCTTCTAATCCACCAAAGCTCACAAAATATTATGGAAGAAAATCACACAAGAGAGGTTTAGAATTCGTTACCCAATCCCAAGAAATCTGTCCATAAAGATGAGTGGAGGAAGCACACGATGACGGTGGTTGGATCTATTTTCCACGCAATAATCCATGGATCCACACTGGATGATGAAGATGCGAGCCGTTTTCCTTTGCAAATCCCTAGGATAGGGTGAACCTTGTTGGCCAAATATTTCAAGGATGAAAGAGAAAAGATGTTGGGAGTATTGCAAGATTCCAAGGTGGAAGGTGGGGGCCAAGAGTTTCATGGGAGGGGAGAGAGGTGGTTGGGATTTGGGTATAAGGAGGGTGGTCCATTTTGGTGTTGGAAGGGAGGAGAGGGATCGGGTTGGTGGTGGAGATGGGTGGCCGAGAGAATGAAAGTAGAGGGAGGGTGGCTGGCTTGAGGGTGGTCGGCAAGGGTTGGTCGAACTTCCAAGAGGGAGGAGGGGCTCGGTTTTGGGTGGAGAGAGGAAGGGCTGTTTGGTGGAGAGCTATAGGAGGAGGGAGGAGGAGGAGGAGGAGAGGAGGCCGGGATTGGAGAGGGAGAAGGGGTGTCCAACAGCCAAGAGAAAGAGAGAGGGAGGAGGCCGAATTTTCTAGAGGAGGGAGAGAGCAATTAGGAGGCAAAGCAATTTAGGTTTTTCTTTTTCATTCATCTTACAAAAATCTCGAAAAACAAGGCCTTATATATGCTACACCACTAAATCTCCACCATTCAAAATTTAAATGAACATTAGATGGTTATAAGCACCAATCAACATGAAATAAAAATACATTAATAAAATTCATAAAAATTAAATGCATAAAATTAAATTGCGTGAAAATAAATGCTTAAAATAAAAATGCTTCAAAATAATAATGCTTTAAAATATATGATTATAAATATTTATTTTATAATTGTATATTTTATATGAGGGTAACGACGTCGGCAGACGACGTGCATAACATGTAATTGGGCGCGGCGTTAGAGATGAATATCGCGGTAGCATCCCATCTTCAAGCTTGCGGCAACAATCGTCCCTATCAACAAACTCTCAATGTCGGGTATCAAAGGCTGCCTCAGCAACGTCATCATGAATCAGTGGTGGGATAGCGTCACCATCAATCCTCCCCCGCTCAAAATTACTTATCAACGATAAGTGTCCTGTGAGGGCAAAATAGTTGAAAGCAGCAGCAATAGGGGGAAAATTTGGCCCCACAACCTAAGTCGTAGTAGCACGATCATCCCTCAGCAATGAGAACCTGTCAGACATATGAACAACAAAACTTTCGAGGAAACTCGAAAGAGTGTCAAGCAAAAGAAAAATAACTTGAATCTTACCATCCGGTTCAAGAACCATGGAATCCACGTGAAAAATAGACACAGTAGAACTAACACTCCCCAACCCAAAGAAAACATTTAGTGGGAGAGAGAAATTACAAAGAGAACCACTTAGGTGGAATAAATACGTACAATAAAAAGTCCGGAAACTTGAAATAGAGTGAAACACAACGTGCATTATAAAAATCCGAAATAAAAGCATCAAATCCGAAGGTCTTCATAACCATGGATGGGTCGACATTCCTACGTATTAAATTATTAACGGAGCAAGTAGGCTTCCTAAATAAAATGGCTAGCTAACGTCCTAGATCCAAGTAAGCGGAGGTCATAAATAGGCAGAGTGAAAGGATGTGTCATTAGATTGGAAGAATAAATATGTCGAGATAAGAAAAAAATTTAGGGGCACAATCACCATGGAATAATATGCGGTCGCCAATGTAGTCATATTCGTAGACAGACACTCAAAAAAACGATCACTCATAGGTAATGGGAAATTAGACGTACAGAGTATGGGGAATAGACCGAATACAAAAACTAACAAATCATCCAAACCTGTCCACCGAGCAATGACCAACGGAGGGACAAATAGCGTAGGTACGATAAAAGGACTCGGACCAGGAATAACAGAAATGTGTCCTAAAATTGGTGCTAGCTAGGTAACAGAGCAGGAGGGAGAGTCGGTAACATTACACCAGGGAGAGAATTCAAATCAACTTGAATTTCATGCAATGGAGACAACATCAAAGGATGCTCATCTGGGTCTACATCAATAATGTCATCCAGAAGTTCAACTCCCTCGCTAGAAAATTCTTCTGCACTAGATACATCATCAAAATCATAATCAGAAAAGGTCTCATAAATAGACAAAATTGAACACGACAAAATTTCTAATTCACAAGTAGCTTTAGGCAATGGTGATAACATCAAAGCAAAATCTTTCGGGTTCTCAGGGCTAAAATCATCTAAAAATAACATTTCGTCATAATGTAATTCATCCACAACAATAATAGGGACATACTCACTCTTGGGCTCCTCAGATGACTCAGATACAATCTCAGCTGGTGCAATTATAGGCTCTATCATGACTGAGATCGTAGCCCGGAGAGGGCACTCAATAGTAGGGTGTTCAGACACAACACTAGCAGAGCATGTAATAGGTAATAGGATACTCTCACAGATTGGAATACCATCATTCCATAAATCATCTTATAAATCACTAGGTATCCCATCAATGTCAGAATCATCAGAATCGTCGGGTACTAGCGTACATGATGGAATACACTCATCTAGCTGGTCATCCTCAGAATCAAGAGATACCACATCTACATCAAAATCCTCATGGGTATCATACATAATCTTAGGAGGCTCAGACGTCGGAGCTAAAGGAGTCAAAACCCTAGTAGTAACATATTTCGAGTCCAGAATATAGGGCCTAAACTACTTATTTTCCCTAAAGGTGGAAAAAGTCACACTTTGGGTAATCCTACTTTTGTGGGGAAAGGATCTAACATTAGGCATATGGTCACTCCTATAAGTAGATACAGTTCTAGTACCATAACTATACTCACTCACGGCTATGGTGCTATTAGTACAGAGGTAGGCAGGGTCGAATTAATAAGTGAGAAGGCTACGCATTTGAGGCCAAGCATATTGATAACCACCCACACGATGCTCTTTGTTTAGCCAAAACACCTTAGGTTGACCTACTAATCTTTCTTAGGCAACGATAACCTTTTGGTGGTCATCCCATTAATGACAATCAAAATAAATTTTCTTTCCCTTAAGCCAGTCCCTAAAAACTTGAGAATTCTAAAAGTCTTGTTTTCAAGGTTAGCTTTACACCTGGGGGGGGGGGTGAATAGGTTTTTGTCTCTATTTTAGTTTTCTAATCTGTTTATTAGATTACTGTGTCTATTGATTCGATTAGATCAGCTTTCAAGAATATTCACAGACGTCACAACAAATTTATAGTGGTTCCACAATCTTGGGTACATCCACTATCCCTCTGCGCCTATCTAACAGTGTGTTAGATTTGGCTCTCCATCCAGAACTCAGCTTCTTAATAACTTACAACACCGATCCCACAGGACCACACACAGGTCACACAAACCAACAACTTAGGCACTAAGCCAACCCAGGTCACAAAGACCTATCATCGGACACAAGGCCAAACACAGGTCACTAAGACCCAGCCTTTATAGTACATGCTTACAAACCCCAGATTCACAAAGAATCTTTACAAAAAACAGAAATGAAGAATGTGATGTTTAGACACCAGAGCAAGCTCTGTGTCTCCTTCTTCTTAGACTGAGCAGATATCAGATCCAAGATATTGTTGTTGAAGAAAATAAGTAGACAATAGAATCTTTCTTCAAACAACATCCTTTTTTTCTTGCAGAACTTGTAGATCTGCTAGCTTCAGAACAACTTTTGATCCTGCTGATGCAGATGGGGATTGCTTCAGCTATCTCTTTTTAGCAAGGTTCTATGTACTGAACAACCTCTCCAAGCTCGGCAAAAAATGGCGAGCAATAAGAAGAAGTTCGGCCGCACTTTTTGTTTTCAGAAAACCTAGACAGGGAATTTGATCGATTGCTCAGGCTGACTCATAGCCATTTGCTGTATAGCGTTGAGTGAGTAGACTTCACTCAACGCTTTTGTACTTAGCCATATTTTTGGCTATCTTTCAGTTAGGCTGAGATAGTCTCAACGCTATATGTTATATGGCGTTGAGTGAGCAGACTACACTAAATGCTTTTGTACTTAGGAAAATTTCCACTAGACAATATTGAATCCATACCTCTGGTATTGAGTGAGCTTGCTCCACTCAACGCCTGTGAACTTAGTCAATTTTTGTGTTATGTCCAGCAACCACTGCTTGTGTCCACATGACCAATCAATATGGTATGGACTAACCTGCACTTAAGAACTCAAATGTACATCAAATACATTTGATGTGTGTGATATTGACCTATTTGACTTCTCACAAATCAGGGACATTGGGAATAATGGACCTAACAATCTCCCCGTATTTGAGAAAGTCAAAACCTCATTTTTGTCCTTTTTCAATGACACACACAACCTATACAACAACAAAAAATATGGAAATTTTGATAAGCTATGAGTAAGTGTACCTCATTTACTTACTCCCCCTATTTTACTGCAAGGTGTTTGTCCTTCCTTGAGTGACACATTACTTTATTTCCCTTTGCCATCTCTCCCACTTGCTATGACTCCGCCTTGCTAGGACCTTCTCTCTTCTCTTCTCTTATCTCCACCTTTTTGACTTCTGCAGAATAGGCAGATGGGAGTTGGCCTTCCCATTGGCTGACCTTCTTTCTTCTATCCAGAGTAGCTTACTTCCCCTCAGTAGAAGAATCAGTGTACTGATACTACTGGGGAGTATGTATGTTCAGCAAGAGGAACAATACCTGCACAACAAAAAATAATACAAAAGGGAGTGACTGAAGCTATGCCATGTTCAACATACCTAACTCAAATTTGAGGGTGTTGAACTTTGCTTCATCTAATGGCTTAGTGAAGATATCAGTCACTTGCTTATCTGTGGGGACAAACTCAAGAATGATGTCTTCCTTATCCACATGCTCCATGATAAAATGATATCTTATTTCAATATGCTTAGTACAGCTATGTGAGACAGGATTCCTATCAATAGAAATATCACCTGTAGAATCACAGTAAAGAGGAGTTCTACTTACCTGCAGGTTATAATTCTGGAGCTGATGTTGGATCCACAGCAGGTGAGCACAACAACTACCTGCTGATATATTCTGACTCAGCAGTGGATATAGCCACAGTAGTTTGCTTCTTGCTGCTCTAAGAAACTAGCCTTCTTCGTAAGAACTGACAGGTTCTAGTAGTGATTTTCCTGTCTTCTTTGCAACCTGCAAAATCTGCATCTGAAAATCATGTTAGATCAATATCCCTATTTCTAGGGTAACATAGACCAAGATCTGGTATGCCCTTAAGATACCTCAATATTCACTTTGCAGCAGACTAATGAGATTCTTTAGGGTAGGCCTGATACCTAGCACAGACACATGTAACATACATGATGTCAGGCCTACTAGTAGTCAGGTATAGAAGGGAGCCAATTATCCCTTTATATAAAGACTCATCAACAGGTTTCCCTACCTCATCTTTGCCTATAAGCATACTTGATCCCATGGGAGTTCTCATGGTGGTGGCATTCTCCATACCATACTCTTTGATTAGCTCCCTGGTGAACTTGGACTGGGATATAGACAAGCCATCATCAGTCTGTCTTACTTGGAGTCCCAAGAAGAACTTGAGCTCACCCATGCTGCTCATTTAAAACTTCCCTTGCATAAGTTTAGCAAACTTCCCGCAAAAGTTGTCATCAGTAGATTCAAAGATAATGTCATCGACATATATCTGGACTAGGATAAGCTTGCCCTTTGATTCCCTTAGAAATAGGGTCTTGTCTATCTTCCCACTTGAGAAATTATTCTCAATGAGGAAGCTGGACAAGGTTTCATATAAAGCCCTAGGGGATTGATTTAGCCCATATAGAGCTTTCCTAAGCTTATACACAAAATTAGGAGAGTTATGTTCTACAAAACATGGTGGCTGAGCCACATATACTTCCTCTTTGAGGTCCCCATTCAGGAATGCTGATTTGACATCCATCTGGTAGACTCTGAATCCCTGATGAGTAGCAAATGCAAGGAAGATCCTTATGACTTCCAGTCTGGCTACTAGGGCAAAGGTTCGGTCAAAGTCTATGCCCTCTTCTTATCTATAGCCTTTAGCCACCAGTCTAGCCTTATTATTGACAATAATGTCATCTTGATCCAGCTTATTCCTGTAGATCCACTTAGTCCATATGATATTTTATCCTTGAGGTCTAGGGACCAACTTCCAGACCTTACATCTCTTGAATTCATCCAGTTCTTCTTGCATTGCTCCAATCTAGAACTGGTCCTTGATTGCTTCTTCAAACTTCTTTGGCTCTTCTTGAGACAAGAAGCTTGAGTAGAGGGCTGTATTCATGCTCCTGCTTCTGGTCTAGACCCCATGATGTGCATTAACAATGATTTGGTGAACTGGATGGTCCCTTAGATGCCTGGTAGCGGGAGGCAATCTAGCTGCAGCTTATTGATCTTCAGAGTTTTCAGCTAGCTGGTCTTCATTTTCTTCAGGTATGTCTTCCCCTTCTCTTGGAATAGGCAGTCCATCATCATGTTCCTAGACTGTGGGGGTTTCTTCCTTGATGGTCAGCTTGTCCATCATCTGATCTGTACCTACAATACTAGAAGAGGAGGAGCTTGACAGCTCACAGTTAACCATGTTGGATTTGTCAAAAACAACATGCATTGACTATTCTACAACTTGGGCAGTTAAGTTGTAGATTCTATATGCCTTACTATGAGTGATGTACCCAACACAGATCCCTTCATGGGACTTGGCAGCAAACTTAGTTAAATGGACTTTTCCTTTATTGAGCACACGTCACTTGCAACCAAAGATCCTGAAATAGCTCAGGTTTGGTTTCTGCCCTTCAACATCTCATAGGGAGTCTTCTTCTGGCTCTTAGTGATAGAAGCCTTATTAAGGATATAGCATGCAATGTTAACTGCCTCAGCCCAGAAGTATTCTGGGAGGGATGAGTCACTTAATAAGGTTCTACAAGCCTCTATGAGAGTCTTATTTTTCCTCTCAGCAATTCCATTTTGCTGGGGTGTTCTATGAGAAGAAAATTCTTGATGAATCCCTTGCTCTTCTTAGAACCTTGCCATGCACTCAGACTGAAACTCAATCACATGGTCACTTCTGATTTTGATCACAGTGCTTTTTAATTTATTCTGAATTTGCTTGACAAATGTTTGAAAGACATCAGGGGTTTCAGATTTATTTCTTAGGAAGAACACCTAGGAAAATCTGGAAAAGTCATCAACAACCACAAGGGTGTAAACTTTCCTACCTCGACTTTGAATTGACATATGACCAAACAGATCCATATGCAGGAGCTATAAGCACCTCACTAAATCCTTGGAGCCAATGCTCTTGAAGGAGGTCTCAGTCTATTTTCCCTTTTGGCAAGCAGAGCAGATACCCTCCTTAGTGCATATAGACTTAGGCCCATTCCTAACCAGCTCTTTGCTAAATAGCTTGCCTATAGTCCTATAATTTAGATGGGCTGGCCTCTTGTGCCACTGGACACAGGAAGAGGCATTCTCATATGCAACTAGGCATACAAGTGAGTCTTTGCTAGAGCATAGAAAATCTAAACAGTATACATTTCCACTCCTAATGCCTGTTAAGATGACCTCTTGGTCACTTAACCTCCTAATTTGGCACTCATCCTTGTGTAATACTATGCCATAGCCAAGATTATAGAGTTGGCTAATGCTTATCAGGTTGTGTTGCAACCCTTCCACATAGGCTATTCTAGTGATAGTGACTATGTCATTAGAGATCTTACCATAACCTCTAGTCACCCCTTTTTCTAACCCACCAAAGATGACCTTTGGTCCATTCTTTAGAGGAACATAATCCTTCAGCATGCTCCTTATTCCAGTCATGTGCCTAGAACATCTACTGTCCAAGTACCACATAAGTGTATGGGCACTTGGACTATCCTACAAAACACAAATCAGTTAACCTTAGGACCCCTATTTTTATTAGGTCCTTGGTGCATGTTAGGCTAAAAATAGTTATGCCTGCCTGCAGCTTTTCTGACAGGCAACCTGACATTTGCTCTCTGCACACTATGATTGTGCCAACAATCAACAGCAAAGTGGACTACCTTACCACAACACCAACACTCATGGATGTTGTACCTTCTTTTTGGAGCAGGTCTAGTGATTGTGTTAAAACAAGCTCTAGGTCTAGAAGCAGTAGCAAAAGTCCTATTCCATGGTTTACCAGCCCCAGTCTGACAGGGTCTGGCAGCAGAAGTGCTTGGGATATCTTGAGCCCTTGTAGCAGTAGCTTTCTTTCCAGACAACATACTCTTGATGGCCTCAAAGATGCCCAGGTCTGGTCTACTGACAGCCTTGCCCTTAGTCTTAGAGTGGGCTGGAGGAATTTGAGAACATACTGGAGCTTTACCCTTGACTAAAGGGGCTGTAACACCAAACACAAAAGGTCCAGGATGGGCCATTTGTATTTTCTCATAGGCACTAGCACCTTTACTGTAAAAGCCGCCATTTTGTGGAACATCTTTGTTCACACAAGATGGTTTAGCATGATTCCAGTGACCATAAATACTCTCATGGTCATGGCTGTTTGAAGGAAACTGAACTTTATTAAACTTGACAGCAGCCTTAGAGGCTAGTGGCTCCACTTGAGCTTTGCCCTTTCCCTTAGGATCAATAGCTCTTATCTTTCCCTTGAATCCCAACCATTTCTTTCCCTTTTGGGAGGAGAATGAGTCTATCAAGGGCAACACTATGCTATGCTTGGAGTAGCTAGCCACTAGTTCCCTCTCCTTTTGGAGCCTTCCCTCAAGATTCCTGATATGGTTGTTCTTGAAGGTTATGGTGCTCATCTGAAGGATTGTAATATTCTTCAGTTTGCTGACTTCTTGAGTCTTCAGATCCAGTAATTTTGCTGATTCTAAATCATCAAGCTTTAAAGAGGCAATATCCTGAGCCTGATGTTTGGCCAGGAGCTTGCTCTTCTTAAAAGCCTGCAGAAGTGTACCATAATTATCAATCAATTGATTGATGTATCCCTTAGATCCTGAGCCATCATCATCACTTGATGCAGAGGCACAGGAATCTGGAACAGATTCATAATCTGAACATGCAGAGCTAGTGATAGAATTTACCTTGATTGGACCAGGCTGATCCTGACTGATTTCTTCATCTGACATGGCCATCAGCTCAAGGCAGTAACTATCTTCTTCAGAATTCACCTCTGAATCACCATATGATTGTGAAAGAGGGGCTCTGTCTTCAATCCTGACAATAAGATTCACCTCCTCAGCTTCTTCTTCTAAAGCAGCCTGCCTTTTGATGCAGTCTGCTTCAATAGCTCCTTATTTAGTAGAGTACATCCCAATATAGGCTTCTACTTCTTATTCTTTTGACTCTGATGAGGAGGAGTCAGTCCACCTCTTTTACTTTTTGGCAATGAGGAATTTCTCCTTCTTGCATTTTGCTACTGATCCTTTTTATCACCATGTTCCTTCCTTTTGACTGGGCAGTCAGCTATCATATGTCTAGGTTTTCTGCAATGATAACAAGTCATGTTAGAGGAAACATGTTTACCAGATTTGGAAACATACCTGTCCTCCTTAGAGGATTTTCTCCTGCCCTTGTAGTAGTCATCCTTAGGATAAGAGGAGGAGGAAGGCCTGCCTCTCCAGTGCTTCTTCTTTAGGAACTTCTGGAATTGCCTGGTGAAGGCAGCAAAGTCTTCATTAGACTATTAGCAGTCTGATGTGCTTTCCTCTGATTTTCCAGACTCAGATTCAGTATCTCTCCTTGGTGGAGAGGGAGACTTCCTTCTGCTTTTGCTGGAGCCTTCAGCTTTGAATACCATAGACTTGTCCTTGCATGAGGCTTGTTGTTGCTCTCCTCATCTTTCCTGACAGCCAACTACATCTCATATGAAAGCAACTTTCTAAAGAGGGTATGAGGAGTTGTTTCACCTAGCTTTGCCACTTCTCTTATGAAACAGATTTTTGTGTCCTAGTCTCTAGAGAGAGATCTAAGGAACTTGTCATTTAATTCATAGTTACTGAAAACTCTTCCATAAGTCTTTAGCTCATTCACAATCCTAAAGAACTTCTCATAACATATGGTTATATTGTCCCCCTTGGATTGCCTGAAAGCGTCATAATCTTAGTTGAGCATGAACTTCCTATCATATCTAACTTCATCTGTACGTTCCATGTAAATCACAAGTGTTTCCCATATTTCCATTGCAGTAGAGCAAAGGATCAAGTTCTGAAGAGTAGAGTCATCAACAACACTCATAATTACTTTTTTGCTCTCTTGTCTATTGAGGCCAAGGCCAACTCATCCTTACTCATCTCATCATATGTCTTGGGGGTCTTGAAGTTAGCATCCAGTGCTGAGACCGTCATTGGGATGAATGGTCCTTCTTCAACTGTCATATACATCCTAGGTTCAGCAACTTCCATGAACTGCCTCACCCTTGCTTTCTAGATGCCAAAATCTTCCTTCCTACAGATTGGAAGTCTCACAGCACTAAGTGATGAGTCCAAGTTATATATATATTTTCGGACTCATCGGGGCTAGTTTACTTTCACATGCACTTCACTTTTAGTTTGTTATCATATATATTTCTTCTAATCTTTATTTCCATAGGAAGTGCACATATAGGCCCGTGGTTGTGTATTTTTGTTACTTTTATTGATTGTACTTCTTATTGTGATTGCCTAGAATGTTTGCACATATCAGTGGTTGGTTTGGGGCCCATTTTTGCTTAAGGGCCACTGATCGTGTGATTTTACATGCACAAACTCAGTGGATTCCTTAGCACACGACCACTGGTCATGCGCCACTGATCGTGTGCATTGATTTCATTTTTCTTACCAGTTCTTCCATGCCTATGCGCAGTGTTACAAGACACAGTGCGCACGACCACTAGTCGGGCGCTACTGATCGTGCACATTATTCTCCATTTTTCCAAGTTCTGCCTGGGGCAAATACACTACCGAAAGATATTGTCCCTAAGCACCTAGGGGGGGGTGAATAGGTGACTTGAATCTTTTTAATATTTTATGGCAGAATACAAAATCTAACACAGAATTATATCTAATTTATCACAACACTTATTCAGCAATCACAGCAATCCACAAACACACAGTAGACACAAAGTTTTATAGTGGTTCCCCAAGCTTTGGGTACATCCACTTTCCCCCTTCGCCTATCTAGCAGTGTACTAGATTCGGCCAAACTTCTCCACTAACTCAGAACCCAAAACAGGCTCCTACACCTCAGGCCCAAGGCCCTACAACTCAGCTTTTCCACAAAGCCTACACTCAGCCACAAAGGCCTACACTCAGCCACCAAGGCCTACACTCAGCCACCAAGGCCTACACTCAGCCACCAAGGCCTACACTCAGCCACCAAGGCCTACACTCAGAGATAAAACTCTCCTACCCTCAACCTTTATAATTACAGGCTTACAAGACTCAGATCCAAAGGATCCTACACGATAAAAATGAATACAATAATGTTAACTCAACAACTCAGAGAATAAGAGATGAGATGTGAGTTTCTTGATGAGTTCTTGGAAGAACTCAGCTGAAATCAATCTGACTTAGCTTTCTTCAAAGCTTCTTGAAAGTAGAACTCAATAAGATTGACTCCTTCTGCAGTTGATCCTTGATCTCTGCTACTTAAGATTCAGAATAAATCTGAACCCTTCTTCTCAGTCTGGTTCCAACAACTGATTTCTTGGATGGAGCTCTCTCTCTCCAACTTCTTAGATCTGCACTTGATAGCACGATCTTCTTTGTTTAAACACTTGATCAATGATCTGAACAACTACTATCTATAGACAGCACAAACCTATTTATAGGCCTTCTTCATGGTAATCGGCTGGTCCGGTCCATAACTGAATTCTGAGAACTCTGACAGGTGCAGTAGACCGGCTGGAATGGCAGCTGTCAAGTCATCCAGTCAGTTCTTGAAAATTCTCTAACTGTCTGAAAGTGTCGAGACTTTCTGTCTTTAAGTGTCGACACTTATAGACCAAGTGTCGACACATGTTGTCGAAGTGTCGACACTAGTCTACAAGGTGTCGACACAACTCCTTGTGTTGTAGATTTTATGTCTCGACACAGCTTCTTCTGCATGTGTCGACACTGATAATGTGTGTCGACACAAGTCCTTGTACTTCAGTATTTTGCTGAATTCTTCTAAGTGTCGACACAACATCTTTGTGTCGACACATCTTCATGTGTTGTACTCGATAAGTGTCGACACTGCTTCTTGGTGTCGACACATGTCTTCAGTGTTGATACTTGCTGAGTGTCGACACAGCTCCTTGTGTCGACACATTCTACTTCTGTTGAGACTTCAGCTGTGTGTCGACACATCCCCTTAGTGCCGATACTTATACTTAGAATAATTTGTTGAACTTGCTGATCTTTGCTAAGTGTCAACATAGCTCTAGGTGTCGACATTTTCTTCAAGTGTTGAGTCTTCAGCTGAGTGTTGACATATACTTTCTTGTGTCGACACTTTCTTCAAGTGTTGACTCTTTTGTTGTGTGTCGACACATTGTTCTGGGTGTCGACACTTACACTTAGTCTCTGCTAACTTTTGCTGAGTGTCGACACAGCTCCAAGTGTCGACACTTTCTGATATAGACACAGCTTCACTGGGTGTCAACACAACTGTTAAGTGTCGACACTGTTTCACTGCACTTTCTTCATTGAGTGTCGACACTTTCTGTCTGTTGTCGACTCAGCATCCCTGGTGTCGACGCAATGACTCCAAGTGTCGACACTGCTTGCCTGGGTGTCGACACAAGTCTTCTTAAGTATCGACACTTTCCATCTGGGTGTCGACACATGGACTTAGAAACTTTTCTTCTTTCCTGCAAATACTTAACCTGCACAAGGTAACTCAAAAGCATATCAAATACATTTTTATGTATATCATTGAGTTGAGTGAGGCTTCTTCAAATCAGGTACATTTAAACCAATGTACCCAACAATCTCCCCCTATTTGGAGAAGTCATAACCCTTAGTCAATGATATACACCATTCATAATTAAATTACAAAATGATGTAAAGCAGGATTATATATAGCAGGGCAATCATAAATATGTATCAATCAAACATGTATACATAGACATCATCACAGAACAAATATAAAATAGATTTAACATATAACACATTGTTCTAATATCTGTCATATTTATTTTCAGAAGTTTACAGAATGTTTTACATCAAAAAGATTACATAGTAAACTATAAGAAAATTCTAATTCTATTTCTGTTCAGGCTCTTTGATCACTATTCCTTTTCCAGCTTGTACTTTGGCTTGAACAGGAGCTTCAGCAACTTCAGCATCAGCATGCTTCTTGCCTTTCAAGTCCTTCTTCATAAGTTCCTCAGCCTTAATCTTTTGCCTTTCAAAATAATGATATGGCTTTGGAAAGTACTTGCTAGGCTCCTGGGCAGTAGGAGGTAGCTTTCCCATCTTGGCCTTTCTTCTATATTGGACTATTGCCTCCTGCCTTGTCTCATGTTTTCTCCATTCAGCCTCAGAAAACCATTTGTTCTTGTCATGCACATTATCTTTGGCAGCTTTCCAGGCAGTCAAAATAATATTTCTTGAGGTGGGGCTCCACTGCTCAAAGTCAGGTCTTTGTTCAGCTTGCTCCCTGAACCTCTTTTTAGACAATCTAGTCTATTCTTCTTTCTACAGTGCTTCTTGCATAGCTTCAGATATTGGCTGAACAACTTTCTCTATAATGACATTATCCTTGCCCCCAGGTGGGCTATACATGGACTGTATATCAGTACGGATCATGTCAAAATCTGGAGGAGGGTAGATGACTTGAGCTACTTCAGGTTGCTCCCCTCCTAGATAGACAGGATTAATTCCAGATTCAGCAACATTGTCATCATCACAAAGAGGAGGATAACCCAGTGTAGCTCTGATAGAATTAGATATCCACTTAGCATAATCAGAGCTAGCTTTGACTAAAACTCTCTCCCACTTTATGACTTCTCTTGCTATATGATCTCTGACATCATCTTTTTGAAATCTGACTTGATTATCCAAATAATTAACTCCATCTTTAAAGAAAGGTTTTAACCTTTGGAGTTTGTTAGTTATGATCTTTTGAGATTCTTGAATGGCAGTCTTAATAGCAGTGATTTCTTCTTGGAATACTTTGTCAAATTCTGCTTTAGCAGTAGTAGTAGAAGTAGAAGGTCCAGCAGCTATGTTCTTCATTTCTGTGACAATAGCATTGTGAGATGCTGTCAAATTGTCATTCATTCTGATTTGGTTTTCTAGAACATACTCCTGCTTCAGTGCTATGTCATCTACTTGAGCCTTTATTTTCTCTTGATGAGTTGCCAAGTACACTACTTCATTCCCACCCTTGTGGAAGCAGTCAGTCATTTCCTTCTTGTTAAGATTCATTTCAAATCATATTGACTTTATATCCTGGGCCAGATCAAACTGCAATGATTTCTGCCCTTCATCCACATACTTCTCAATGGATTTCATGTGTTCATCCAGTTTAATCTGCATAGCAACCATCAGAGCACTATAATCTATTGATGGTGCTGATCCCAGCTGAACTGTGGGCTGTGGTGCTATGGTTTGTAAGGCCTTCTTGTAACTCTGGCTCCTTCTTCTGAATACCTGAAATTTCTTCTTCTTAGCCCTTGCAGCATCCTCATCTTCAGAAGCTGAGGAGCTGGCTATATCTACCCTTTCCTTTGGTAGTTCTTCAACAGCTTGGGGCTTGTCGGTCTCATGCCTTGCAGGATCTTCAACAAATAATACTTGCTCCCCCTCAAGTGGAGCATTCTCCCCCTCAGTAGCTGCATCTTTGGTATTCTCTAGGTCTGCCTGATGTAGATTTAGAAATAAATCTTCCATAGTAAACTCTTGTGGAGAATGAGCTGGAGAAACTCTGGGCTCTTCAACCACTCGATCAGATACAACTTCTACTACAACAGATGTGTCTTCTATGACAGCATCTGGGACTTGGCTATTCAGCTGAGTTTGCTGATGAACATCAGACAAATCAGTATCCTCTATAGGAAAATCTAAAGCATTTAGTTCAGTGATTACCTCTAGTATTGTGGTTGTAGCTTGCTCACTCTCTAGAGTAGTTGGCTCATCTACAGCTAGAGGCTCCCCCTGGATTTCAGGAACATCTTGAGGAGCTGGAGACTTTACAGTAGTGCCTGTGACTTCATCCTCATCAGGTGTGAAGACCACATGCTCTTCACTGCCAGAGCTGCTAGTTGACTCTTGAGCCACTGGGGCAATTTTCCTCTTCTTCTTTGGAGGTGATACTTTTTCAGAAATTATCTTTTCAGGGGTTGGCATCTCCTTAGTCAACACCCTGTCCCATCTGGAAAATATCCTTAAATCCATCTTCCTCATATGATTGATTTTTGTACCAGCAGCTTGGTGCATAACCTCTGGAATACTTCCAGCAAGGTATAGACTTATAATCCTGCCCAAGTTGGGCTTTTTCAAGCTTTCCTTTATCTTCTCAAGAACTATCACAGACCAATCTATTTGCAAAGTGAAGATGATCCTTGTCATAATACTGAACATAGAGGCAGATACCCTATCATGCCCTCCTGGCTTACTGAGAATTACTTTGCCAACAATCTCAGACAGAAATTTCCCTTGGCTGTTCATGCCCTTTCTATTAAAAACAGAGCCAATTTTCATCTTAGAATCTAGACCACACCATGTTAGAGCTTCCCTGGTATTTGAAGCAGTAACCTCATCTTCTTCTTTTGTTCTTGGTAACTGTAATACTTTCCTCAGACTTTTAGGTGAAACCTTCACCTTCTCACCATGAACCCTGGATTTGATCTTGAATCCAGTTTCGTATATCTTAGCTCCATTTAGGAATTCCAAGACTTCCTTTTTCTAGATCTTTATAGGCTCAGAAACCAAAAATTCTAATCCCGAGTCTGCAACTAGGGTTATAACGTTCTTGATCTCCGGGTCTGCATCAACAAATGCGTCGCACACCAGTTCATAACCCTCATTGACGTTCTCCTCAAGCTTTGGCGCCATTAGGGTTTGAAGAATTTGTCTTGAGAGAAGAGAGGTGTCGACACAGTAGTTTGGTCTCGAAACTTTTGAAAGCGTGTCGACAGACAAAGGCAAAATCCTATTTATACCTTTCTAGGTTTGAAGATGAAAAGGCGGGCAGCTAACTTGAATTGTGTCGACACTGACGATAAGTGTCGACACTGACTTAGAATGTCTCGACACATATGTGTCGACACAAGTATTAGTCAACACATATATATGTGTCGACACTTGTTTATGTGTCGACACAACTTAACTCGACACATAGTCGAGACTTTACTTAGAGAATTCTGAGTAAAAACTAAGTGTCGACACCACTTTGGATGTGTCGACACCTACTTGTCATGTATCGACACTAATATTCTGAAGTGTCGACACTAACTTCCTAGATGTGTTGACACCTTTTCCCTGAAGTGTCGACACCACTATACTGTCTCGACATAGACAACTCTGTGTGTCGACACTATTTTACTTAGCCAATACTATAAACTTATTCTAAGTTTATCATTCCTAGTTCAATTTTAAACCTATTGAACTTAGCTTCTTCTAGGGGCTTAGTATACATATCAGCTAGTTGATTATCTGTTCTAACATATTCAAGTAAAATATCTTCTCTTTCTACATGCTCCCTAAGAAAATGATATTTAATTTCAATATGTTTTGTTCTACTATGGGATACAGGATTATTGGCTATTGAAATAGCACTAGTAGAATCACAAAAGAGTGGAGTTCTACTTACCTGAATTCCATAGTCCTCAAGCTGATGCTGTATCCATAGAAGTTGAGCACAGCAACTTCCAGCAGCCACATATTCTGATTCTGCAGTGGAGATAGCCACACTTGTTTGCTTTTTGCTACTCCATGAAATTAGTCTCTCACATAGGAATTGACAGGTTCCAGTTGTGCTTTTTCTATCTTCTTTGCATCCTGCAAAGTCTGCATCTGAATAACCTGTTAGTTCAAAATCCCCATTCCTAGGGTACCAGAGGCCTAGATAGGGAGTGCCCTTTAGATATATCAATATCCTTTTGACTGCTGTCAAATGAGACTCTTTAGGGCAGGCTTGATGCCTTGCACAGACACATGTAGCATACATGATATCTGGTCTACTTGCAGTCAAATATAGTAGGGAGCCAACTATCCCTCTATACAAAGACTCATCTACAGGTTTCCCTGCATCATCCTTGCTAAGAGACATACTTGACCCCATAGGAGTCTTCATGGTACTGGATGAATCCATACCATACTTCCTTATGAGTTCTAGGGTGAACTTAGACTGACATATGGATAGACCATTCTCAGTCTGTCTAACTTGGAGACCCAAGAAAAACTTTAGCTCTCCCATACTACTAATCTCAAATTAACCTTGCATAGGTTTTGTAAACTTTTTACAAAGGCTGCTTTCAGTAGACCCAAATATAATGTCATCTACATATATTTGGACTAGTATAACTTTGCCTCTAGATTCCCTAAGGAATAGAGTCTTATCTATTTTCCCCCTTGAGAACTTGTTCTCAATGAGGAAACTAGATAGGGTTTCATACCAAGCCCTAGGGGCTTGCTTTAACCCATATAAAGCTTTCATAAGTCTATAGACATGATTAGGTAGAGTTGAATCAACAAAACCTGATGGCTGTTCCACATAGACTTCCTCTTTTAGATTACCATTCAGAAATACTGACTTGACATCCAATTGGTAAACTTTGAATCCTTGAAAGGTTGCATAGGCCAGGAACATCCTTATGGCTTCCAGTCTGGCTACTGGAGCAAAGGTTTGATCAAAGTCAATACCTTCTTCCTGCCTATATCCTTTAGCAATCAATCTTGCTTTGTTCTTAATGATGACACCTTGTTCATCCAACTTATTCCTGTAGATCCACTTGGTTCCTATTATATTGTGGTCTTTGGGTTTAGGAACAAGTTCCCAGACCTTGCACCTCTTGAACTAATTCAGCTCTTCTTGCATTACTTCAGTCCATTGTGGATCTAGAATGGCTTCTTCAAACTTCTTTGGTTCAACTTGAGATAAAAAATTGGAGTAGATTGCTGCATTCAGATTTCTGCTCCTTGTTTGTACCCCTTGTCTTGGATCACCAATGATCTGCTCTACTGGATGATCTCTAAGATGCCTATTGGCTAGAGGCATCCTGACTTCTGGTTGAACCTCTTAAGTTCCTTCATCTTGCTGCACTCCTTGTACTTCTTCTGCACTAGGTACATGTAGTACTCCCCCTGGACAGCAGCCACTATCTTCTACTTGCTGTCTTGCAGCAGGTTCTTCTTCTATAGTAAGCTTGTCCAACTTCTTTGTTATACCTGTGGAGCTGCATACACTACTAGACAACTCATTGTTAATAAGTTTAGTCTCATCAAATACTACATGTACAGATTCTTCTACAACTTGTGTAGACAATTTGTAGACTCTATAAGCCTTACTGTTGTTGCTGTACCCAACAAAAATTCCCTCTTGGGACTTGGCAGCAAACTTAGTCAAGTAAGACTTTCCATTGTTAAGTATGAAGCATTTGCAACCAAAGATCCTGAGGTAGGATAGGTTTGGTTTCCTGCCTTTCACAACCTCATAGGGGGTCTTGTTGAGGCCTTTAGTAATGGTAGCCCTATTAATAACATGGCATGCAGTATTAACTGCTTCAGCCCAGAAATATTCTGGTAGTGATGTATCACTTAATAGGGCTCTACCTGCCTCAATCAAGGTTCTATTCTTCCTCTCAGCAATGCCATTTTGCTGAGGTGTTCTAGGTGAAGAAAACTGTTGAAAGATCCCAAAGTCTTTACATAGTTTTGCCATACTCTCAGACTGAAATTCAGTACCATGGTCACTTCTAATCTTGACCACTGTACTGTCTAGTTCATTCTGAATTTGCTTGACAAAGCTATAGAAGACACTAGGAGTTTCAGATTTCTGTCTTAAGAAGAACACCCAGGAAAACCTTGAGTAGTCATCTATAACTACAAAGGTATAGACCTTTCTACCTAGGCTGTGAACTGGCATTGGACCACAAAGATCCATATGCAAGAGGTATAAACACCTCACAACATCTTTGTTTTCTATGCTTATAAAGATGGATCTAGTCTGCTTGCCCTTTTGACAAGCTGAGCAAATACTATCTTTAACACACTTAACTTGAGGACCATTCCTCACTAACTCTTTGCTAAAGAGTTTGCCAATTGTCTTGTAGTTTAGATGGGCTAGCCTCTTGTGCCATTTGACACAATGAGAGACTGTCTCATCAGCTACAAGACACACTGGAGAACCATTGTTCTCAACCATAATGTCTAAGCAGTAGACATTCTTTTTCCTATAACCAGTCAAAATGATCTCTTGATCAGTTGACCTCCTGATATGACAACCATTTTTTATAAATGAGATGTCATATCCTACATCACTCAATTGACTTATACTAATAAGGTTATGTTTCAAACCTTTAACATAGGCCACTTGAGTAATTGTAATAAAGGAGTTAGATATGTTACCAAAACCCTTGATGATCCCTTTTTTAGAACCACCAAAGGTGACTTTTGGACCATCCTTGATGGGTATGTAGTCCTTTAGTAAACCCCTTGTTCCAGTCATATGTCTAGAACATCCACTGTCCAAGTACCATATTGGGGCATGGCAACTTGGACTCACCTGTAAAACAGATTAGTGAACCTTAGAACCCAAAGAATTCTTGGGTCCTTGGTACTTGTTAGTTTGCATCCTGACAAAGCTACCTACTGGTTTTCCAATAGGCAGTTTGCTACTCACTTTGGCACTAGCATTGTGCCAACAGTCCATTGTAAAGTGGCCTATCTTGCCACAACACCAACACTCAAACTTATTGTACCTTTGCTTAGGTACAGTCTTTACTGTTTTATCCACAGCTGGCTTGTTGAGTGTTGGGGCTTTGCCCTTGGACTTGGACTGGATATTCCTTGCAGGTTTAATAAAACCCAGTCCAGCCTTGCCTTTGCGATGAACAAATTCATCAATTAAAGGTATAACTAACTTAGGTTTAGAAAACCTAGCAACAAGATCTTTCTCCTTCTGAAGATTAATCTCCAGACTCTTGATTTGATCATTCTTATATGTGATAGTTTCCATCTGAATCACAGTTATGTGCTTCAGTCTGGCTATCTCATTTAGCTTTTGATCAAACAATTTCTCAGAATCAGTTGCCATAGCTTTGAGATTAGCAATTTCCTTTGCCTGACTTTTGGCTAGGGACTTGCTATTCTTATAAGCTTGCAACAGAACTTTATATTCATCTATCAACTGATGAATATCTTCTTCAGACTCAGATACACTCTCATCACTTGATGAAGATGAATCTGATTCTGTACTGGCACAAGAAACTGAACTGGAAGAACAATGTTGTACCTTACTAGGTCCTGGCTACTCCAGGATTTTGTCACTTTCTGTCAATGCCATTAGCCCTTGGCATTGACTGTCTTCTTGTTCATATATAGAATCCATAATCTGCATGAACTCTTCTTCTTCTTCTTCAGCAAACATCCTTATATATGCCTCAGCATCTGACTCAGTTTCTGATGAAGAGATATCTGATAGGGTCTTCTCCTTTTTGGCAACAAATGACTTTTCTTTCTTGCCTTTGAAATGAGTCTTCTTCTTGTCACTAGACTCCTTTCTTTTTTCTGGACAATCAGCAACAACATGACCTTGTCTATTACAGCAATAACAAACTATTTTTGAAAGAGTTGCCTTGCTAGACTTAGTCTTTTTCCTGTCCTTCTTTGAAGCTTTTTTATTCTGATAAAAGTCTTCTTTTCCCTGTGAAGTAGAAGACCTTGTCCTCCACTGTTTCTTCTTCAAGAACTTCTGAAAATGTCTAGTGAAGGCAGCAAAGTCCTCATCACTTTCACTGCTTTCAGACTTTATACTTGCTGACTCATCTGACTCAGTTTCAGCAACCTTTGGAGGTGGAGTTGGTGACTTACCTCTGTACCTTCTGGGGGCTTCTGTTTTGAAGGCCACTGTCCTTTCCTTATGTTCACTTCTTGTTGATTTCTCCTCTTCTTTCCTCACTGCCAACTGCATTTCATAAGACAACAGTTTGCCAAACAGTGTAGGTGGAGGAATTTCTGCCAACTTAGCCATTTCTCTAATGACACAGATCTTGGTGTCCCAATCTTTTGTTAGGGACCTTAGAAACTTATCATTGAGTTCATAATTACTGAACTCTCTGCCATAGGACATGAGTTCATTCACAATCCTGTAGAACTTCTTATAGCACTCAGTTATGCTATCAGCTTTTCCTTGTCTAAAACTTTCATATTCTTGATTTAGCAAAGATTTTCTGTCTTGCCTTACTTCTTCAAAACCCTCCATGTACACAATAAGAGTTTCCCACATCTCTTTAGCTGTCTTACAGTGTATCAGATTCTGAAAAGTTGCATCATCTATGGCACTCACTATTATGTTCTGAGCCCTCTTATCCATAGTGGCTAGAACAATTTCATCCTTTGTCATTTCAGAGAAATCCTTAGGTGTTCTCTGATTGGCATCCAAGACTGAAACCTTCATGGGCACATATGACCCTTCTTTTACTGTGATATAAATCCTAGGGTCTGAGGCTTCCATAAAAAGTCTCACCCTTTCCTTCCATATCCCAAAGATCTCTTTCCTACATATGGGTAACTTCATGGATCCCAATTCCTTGTGATTCTCAGTGGAACCCATGATTCTTGATTTTCTTGAATCTATAAGTTGACTTAGACTGAATCTGCCAACAGGATCTCCTCAGACTGTTAGTCCTTTTTGAGGAACCTCGCTTTGATACCACTTGAAAGATATTGTCCCTAAGTACCTAGAGGGGGGGGGTGAATAGGTGACTTGAATCATTTTAATGTTATATGGCAGAATACAAAATCTAACACAGAATTATATCTAATTTATCACAACACTTATTCAACAGTCACAGCAATCCACAAACACACAGTAGACACAGAGTTTTATAGTGGTTCCCCAAGCTTTGGGTACATCTACTTCCCCCCTTCGCCTATCTAGCAGTGTACTAGATTTAGCCAAACTTCTCCACTAACTCAGAACCCAAAATAGGCTCCTACACCTCAGGCCCAAGGCCCTACAACTCAGCTTTTCCACAAAGCCTACACTCAGCCACAAAGGCCTACACTCAGCCACCAAGGCCTACACTCAGCCACCAAGGCCTACACTCAGCCACCAAGGCCTACACTCAGAGATAAAACTCTCCTACCCTCAGCCTTTATAATTACAGGCTTACAAGACTCAGATCTAAAGGATTCTACACAATAAAAGTGAATACAATAATGTTAACTCAACAACTCAAAGAATAGAGAGATGAGATGTGAGTTTCTTGATGAGTTCTTGGAAGAACTCAGCTGAAATCAATCTGACTTAACTTTCTTCAAAGCTTCTTGAAAGTAGAACTCAATAAGATTGACTCCTTCTGCAGTTGATCCTTGATCTCTGCTACTTAAGATTCAGAATAAATCTGAACCCTTCTTCTCAGTCTGGTTCCAACAACTGATTTCTTGGATGAAGCTCTCTCTCTCTAACTTCTTAGATCTGCACTTGATAACACGATCTTCTTTGTTTAAACACTTGATCAATGGTCTGAACAACTACTATCTGTAGACAGCACAAACCTATTTATAGGCCTTCTTCATGGTAATCGGCTGGTCCGGTCCATAACTGAATTCTGACAACTCTGACAGGTGCAGTAGACCGGCTGGAATGGCAGCTGTCAAGTCATCCAGTCAGTTCTTGAAAATTCTCTAACTGTCTGAAAGTGTCGAGACTTTCTGTCTTTAAGTGTCGACACTTATAGACCAAGTGTCGACACATGTTGTCGAAGTGTCGACACTAGTCTACAAGGTGTCGACACAACTCCTTGTGTTGTAGATTTTATGTCTCGACACAGCTTCTTCTGCATGTGTCGACACTGATAATGTGTGTCGACACAAGTTCTTGTACTTCAGTATTTTGCTGAATTCTTCTAAGTGTCGACACAACATCTTTGTGTCGACACATCTTCATGTGTTGTACTTGATAAGTGTCGACACTGCTTCTTGGTGTCGACACATGTCTTCAGTGTTGATACTTGCTGAGTGTCGACACAGCTCCTTGTGTCGACATATTCTACTTCTGTTGAGACTTCAGCTGTGTGTCGACACATCCCCTTAGTGCCGACACTTGTACTTAGAATAATTTGTTGAACTTGCTGATCTTTGCTAAGTGTCGACACAGCTCTAGGTGTCGACATTTTCTTCAAGTGTTGAGTCTTCAGCTGAGTGTTGACACATACTTTCTTGTGTCGACACTTTCTTCAAGTGTTGACTCTTTTGTTGTGTGTCGACACATTGTTCTGGGTGTCGACACTTACACTCAGTCTCTGCTAACTTTTGCTGAGTGTCGATACAGCTCCAAGTGTCGACACTTTCTGATGTAGACACAGCTTCACTGGGTGTCGACACAACTGTTAAGTGTCGACACTGTTTCACTGCACTTTCTTCATTGAGTGTCGACACAGCTCCTTGTGTCGACACTTTCTGTCTGGTGTCGACTCAGCATCCCTGGTGTCGACACAATGACTCCAAGTGTCGACACTGCTTGCCTGGGTGTCGACACAAGTTTTCTTAAGTGTCGACACTTTCCCTCTGGGTGTCGACACATGGACTTAGAAACTTTTCTTCTTTCCTGCAAATACTTAACCTGCACAAGGTAACTCAAAAGCACATCAAATACATTTTGATGTATATCATTGAGTTGGGTGAGGCTTCTTCAAATCATGTACATTTAAACCAATGTACCCAACAACTACCACTGGACATAGTGTGCATGACCACTGGTCGTGCACCACTGGTCGTGGGCATTATAATTTCTGCAATCTATAAATACGCAGGTTCCGCCCTAATTTCACATTTCGTACTTTTTCTCCGCCGGTTTTGTCTCCGAGGCGGGTTCTGCCGATTTCCTTCATCCTCCACCGTAGGGAGGGGCTTCAGGCAAGCTTTTAATGCTAAATTCAAGCCAGAGCTTCCTCTCGGCCTCCTCCTTCATCCTTGAGCTTCAAGAAGGGTTTGACCTAGCTTTCACCATCAAGCTTGGAGGAGTTTGTGTCATCCTCCACCAGATCGTGACACGAAGAAGATGGGTCCATTGGGAGTTAGTGGCAACCTCCTCTACCCTGAACGCAGTTGAGGACTGAGCTATGACATGGATTGACAACCCAACAAATCCTTCCGTGAATCCTTAGTAAGACTTCAGATCCGGTCAATTTCACACTCTCTTCTTCTTTTGTTGTTGATAGTGTAGTTTGATCTCTTTGTATTTGATGAAGTGTGCTTAATTTGATATACGTTTGTGTACAATCATATCTATATGATTTTATATTCACGTTATTTGCTTGAGATACGCCATTATCCATCCACCACCACTCAGTGCCGCACTAGCAATTACTACTGGCGTGCGTAGCGAAGATGTGCTCACGACCCTCATTTCGCCATTCTCACCGAAAATAAGTTCACCCAAATAAAATAGATAGTCATCCACTCATTATGAAGAAGTGGGATTGCGCCGAGGGCGGAGGTTGTAGCGTCGCTCCACACGATCACCATGACGCCGCAAGTCCTTTGAAGGCGACGAAGGACGATATTCCGCCAGCAAGTCGTCTTCCTTAACAAGTTGTGGGACGATGTCTCCATCAATCCTCCCCCGCTCGAAAGGACTCATCACCGATGAGTGGTCGCGAAGGTACCATTAAAGAAGAGCGTCATCCAATAGAGCCACCTCCGATTCCGGGAGCAAAGAGTCATCGGAGGCAGGACGACCGCGCCACCGAATCAAGTAGCGGTGCACATCTCCATCTGGAGAGGGAAGCACGTCGTCCTGTAGAATCATGTCTGGCAAAAAGTGTGTCCGGGGAAACCTGGGAAAAGCCTTAGGCAACAAAGGAGGAAAATCTTTTGCGCAACATGCAACGTACCTCCATTGGAGACCGATGGAGGGAGCGATCCAGAAACACCCTCAACCCCAAACCCAGTAGAACCTGCAGTGGATCAAACCGTATAGGAAGATAGTTCTTGCGGCGGGGCAACATATGGCGTTAAATCCGAAACATTAAAAATAGGGAAATACCCCAATCAATTGGTAATTCCAAAAGAAAAGCATTGTCTCCTAATTTCTTTAAAATCCGAAATGGTCCCGCTCGCCGATCCGCTAACTTTTTTAAGGTGCCCGTAGGCAACCGTTCAGGGATGAGACGCACCATGACTAGATCATCAACTTTTAAGTAAGATGCTCTCTTATGTACGTTAGTATGAACTGGATAAGACTCGTATTGTGCGGTTAGCGTTTCCTTGATGTGCTTGTGCAGGTTATGAATATGAGAGGCAAAATCTAGTGCAAACTGACTTGATTTAAAAGATGGCGGTAAAGGGATCAAGTTGAGTGGCACCGACGCTTTATATCCATGCACGATCTCATTAGGAGACAAGCCAGTGGAACTATTTTTGGAATTATTATATGCTAACTGGGCATGAGGAAGGAGAAGATCCCATGTACCCTTGTGGTCTCCCACAAGGCATCGTAATAAACCACCTAAACTTCGGTTGACTACTTCCGTTTGCCCATCCGTCTGCGGATGGTAGGCTGAGGAGAACAGAAGTTTGGTGCCCATAATCCTCCACAAGGTCTTCCAAAAATAACTAGTAAACTTCACATCTCTATCGGTAACTATAGATTTTGGGACACCGCGATGGCCAACTACTTCCTTAAAATATAATTGTGCAATGTGTGACGCATCGTTGGTTTTATTACATGAGATAAAGTAGGCCATCTTGGAGAAGCGATCCATGATGACTAAGATAGAGTCATGACGTCTAATCATCACAGGGAGGCCTAGAATAAAATCCATACTAACATCTTCCCAAGGTATGGATGGAATCGGAAGAGGAGTATAAAGGCCCGCATTGGTTTTGTTACCCTTGGCCAATTGGCACGCTCGACAACTACTCACGATCTTGTTAACCATTGCCTTAAGACCGGGCCAATAAAACTTATCTTCTACTAATGTGATCGTTTTGTCGCGGCCAAAATGACCACCTAACCCACCACTATGCAACTCCCAAACAATAAAGTGACGTAGATAGGAACGGGGGATGCATAACTTCGAGTGGTTGAATAAATAGCCGTCACGAATATAATAAGACGTAATGGTCGCAGGCGAATTGTCCTGAGTGGCTAAATAAATATCCTTAAAATCCGGATAGTGAACATATTCATCTTTAATCCTATCGAAGCCGATCACCTTAACTTCTAGTGTAGACAATAATAAAGAAACACGACTAAGAGCGCCGGCTACGCGGTTGAGAGTACCCTTAAGGTGTTTGATGATGAATGTGTACTCCTGAAGATAGGAGACCCATTTTGCATGTCGAGGGCTAACCTTAGTTTGAGAGTTAATAAATCTCAACGCTTCATGATCAGATAAAATGACAAACTCTTTAGGAAGTAAGTAGTGCCGCCAATATTGGAGGTACCGAATGACTGCGTAAAACTCTCGATCATAATTAGAATAGTTCAATTTAGGTCCTGCCAGTTTCTCACTGAAATACCCAATAGGGTGGCCTTCCTGACTCAATACCCCGCCAATTCCCACACCAGACACATCACATGATAACTCGAAGACTTTATTAAAATCCAGCAATCGCAGTAAGGGGGCTTCTGACATACGAGATTTAATGGTGTTAAACATTTTAGCGGCTGAAGCCGTCCAAGAAAATTCACCCCTTTTCATGCACTCAGTAATGGGAGCCATGATGCTGCTAAAATCTCGAATGAAGCGGCGATAAAACGTAGCTAGTCCATGGAAACTCCTAACATCCGAATATTGGCGGGCTCCGGCCATTCCTTAATAGCTTGGACCTTCTTGGGGTCAACATGTATGCCTTCCGAACTCACGATATACCCAAGAAACTTAACAGACGACATATGAAAAGTACACTTCTTAATATTGACGAATAATTTCTCTGACATCAAAGTGGTAAGGATAATCTTCAGATGGGCCTCGTGATCGAGCGTGGATGTGCTAAAAACTAAAATATAATCAAAATATACCACTATGAATTTTCCCATATATGGTTGGAAGACGTGGGTCATCATCCTAGAAAATGTGCTCGGGGCATTGGAAAGCCCAAACGGCATAACCAACCACTCGTAGAGACCTTCCTTCGACTTAAAAGCCGTCTTCCACTCATCACCTTCCCTAATTCGGATCTGATGGTAGCCACTTCTAAGAACCAATTTCGAGAATATCGTGGCACCCGCTAACATGTCCAATAAATCATCCAAGCGAGGGATGGGGAAACGATACTTAACCGTAATTTTGTTAATGGCCCTACTATCCACACACATCCTCCAAGAGCCATCTTTCTTGGGAGCAAGCAAGGCGGGTACGGCACATAGACTCGTGCTATGACGAATGAATCCCTTTTGCAATAAGTCAGAAATTTGAGTTTGTAGTTCTAAATGTTCGGAGGGATTTAACCGATAGTGAGGAAGGTTGGGCAAAGAGGAACCCGGGATGAAATCTATCGCGTGTTGGATGTCCCGCATGGGGTTAACGTGGATGGGAGCTCGTCCGGGTACACATCCTTAAAGTCATTTATGAGCTTTATCAATGCCGGGGGTAAAGTCTCAACAGATGTCGCCTCGTCCTTGGCCTGCAAACAAACTAAAGCATATATGACGCCATCTATAAAGGTGGTACGAGCCAATTCCTTCTTGCCTATCAAACTTAACGCCTTCTTTTCGACCGGGACAATTGTATCCTTAGAGGGGATTGAGGGGTCCTTAGGCGGAGTGGGTTTTAGAGTTATGGTCTTGCCATTAAATTTAAATTCGTAAGTGTTAGCCCGACCAAAGTGGGTAACATCATGATCATAAAGCCATGGGCGACCTAAGAGAACGTGACAAGCATCCATCGGGATGACGTCGCACCAAATCTGTTCATAATAAGCTTTGATGGTAAGGGGTACCAAACAACGCTTTGACACTGGGAGGGAAGACTTGTTTACCCATGCCACCTTATAAGGGTGAGGGTGCGGCTCAGGAACCAAGGACATTCGGGTCACCGCAGCTTCTGAAATGACGTTCATACAACTCCCACTATCGATGATCAACCTACACCACTTCTCCCCACTCTTAAAATGCAACAAAAAGATGTTCGTCCTATTCTAGTCATCTAACGTCCGCGGAGTTGCCAAAATACACCTCATGACCATCATGTGAGAGTCATCCTCCAAGTCACTAGACACTCCTTCCGACTCGCTATCCTCTCCTGCTTCGTAAATAAGATCGTATGACTCACATGTGGAATCTAATAGGGCTAACGGCTTGGGTTTAGTAGGACACTCACTAGCATAGTGACCTTGAATCCCGCAAGTAAAACAAGTAGCGTTTGATTTGTTGACCCGTCCTACTCGGACTCTCTCACCCGTCGGGTTTCGACTATTCCTGGCAGTCACGACTATGGAGGTCGAGTCAGTGGACCGGAACTTCCCCGTGTCCTTATGGGTGGAAGTGGGAGGGGGTCCCAAAATGGACTTCCCCTTCTGGAATGGGCGAGACTTAATTTTATGAGCGTTGTGTTTCTCAATATCTAATGCAGCGTTAAACGTGACTTGCAAGTCGGTGTGGCCATATTGCAGCAATTTTCCCTGGATGTCGTGGTTTAACCCCTTACGAAACCTAGAGAGGGTGATCTCAGGCATCTCTTTCACTCCACACCTAACCATCATGTCCTTCAGCAGACTCATATACTCGGAGACCGACCTATTCCCTTGCTTAAGGGTAGCCAAATCGTCAAACATCTGCGTTCGATGATATGTGGGGACGTACTGCACTGTCAGCAAGGCCTTCATGTCAGCCCAAGTAATGGGTAACTCTCCATTCTCGACATGCAGACGCCGCTCCTCATTCAACCAAAATATTTTCGCTCTACCCAACAATTTCATTCTTGCCACGCGCACCATATCCGCGTCATTTAGATTGTACCACTCGAAATAGCACTCAATCTCCATAACCCAGTCCTAGAACACTTCGGGTTCTCCCAACCCATCGTATGATGGGGGTTTGACGCGGACGGCCCTAGTAAGATCAAACTCGTATGGTGCCCGCGGGGCGTGTTCGTGGTTATGGTTGTTATCAAGGTTATTATTTCCTTCTGCCCGTTGGTTTGCGGGCTGGTTGCGGGGATTCCCAAGGTGTAATCTCATCGAGTGCAGTGTCTCCCTAATAGCTGTCATTTGTTCTGTGAAATCCTGGCGGAGTTCCTCAAGTGCGGTGAGACCGTGATTGCATCCCGTTCGTCCTCCATATTAGAAGAAGACGGGGAATACTCCGTGCCTAATCAGGTGCGCATACAATTAAAAGAAGTTGTGTCTAACAAAGGTGACACACAGAAGGAATTGTTCCCGCCAAGATACTAAGGTCGAAAATATTTTTTGTGATTTTCCGGAAGAGAATAATGCGTAGATTATTAAATTTTTTTTTTGTGATATTGTTTTGCAGAAATACAAAAATTTGGCCGCTATTGGCAGACCAAATTTTTTTTTTTTTGAAATTTTGGTAACTAATCGTGCAAGATAAGTGCGTGCAAACAACAGGGGAAGGGAGCCAATTAGGTAATTGACCGGAACCTCCCTCTGATACCAAATTGATGTAGGCGTAAGCGTCGATGCCGGGAAACCCACGGATTAATACGTTCGCCCCTCGAAGATCTCAAAATGACACTCGCACAGAAGTTCCCGCAATGCACACTCCACACAATGTTTTCACGATTATGCTAACGAACGGGTAGCCAAACCGTTTGGGACCGAATAGAGGCTATAGGCCAATATCCGTTCCGGCTAAAAGGATCAATATTAGATCCGACCGAGCGGGTTGTACCAAATGAGATCTACCAAAAGTGCGATCCGGAAAACGGTAGATCTCTCCCAACAAAAAGCTACGAGGTTCACCAAACCTTTCGAAAAATAAATCAATTATGAACAACACGATTCAAATGAAAGAACCCACGATTTATTTTCAAGCTTCGAAAATCCAATGCTAAAATTGGCCGCCACAAAAATAAAACTATGAAGAGGGAAACACTCGGGAGTAGAAGTTTCATTACCCAACTCGGAATGGATGATTCTGACTATCTCACTTGGATCGCTCGTCCACGGTTCCATCGGAGTTACACCGGATGGAGCAAAGTTCTTCCATCGTCATCGCATCACGCTCGTGGGGGTTGGATGAAGACTTAAGAGGGGACGAGGAGGGGGTTCGGTTTTGTTGTGGTTGGAGGTGGTGGGCGAGAGGAGGGTTTGTGCTTGGAGGCGGCTTGGAGTGGAGGAGGTTTGGTGTTTGGGTGGAGAAGGGGGGAGAGGGTGAGATGTGGGCGGATAGAAGGGGGAGGAGGGTTGATGGCCGAGAGGGTAAAGGGGGAGAGGGAGAGGTGAGGGCGGCTAGAAGAGGGAGGAGGTTGGGTCGGCCGAACTTAGGGAGGAGAGAAGTAGGAGACAAGGGGAAGCTTTAGGGTTTCAATTTCTTATTCCAAAATCAATAACATAATGAAATATTGTTGGCCTTATATATGCTTACAACATTAGTTTGGCTACATGCAGCCCAATTAAATAACATGCACTCTAAAGTTAAACAATAAGGAAATAAATAACCAAGCTTAAGCAAATAACCAAAATAAGTTCACCCAAACAAAATGGATAGTCATCCACTAATTATGAAGAAGTGGGATTGCGCCGAGGGCGGAGGTTGTAGCGTCGCTCCACACGATCACCATGACGCCGCAAGTCCTTTGAAGGCGACGAAGGAGGATCTTCCGCCAGCAGGCCGTCTTCCTTAGCAAGTTGTGGGATGATGTCTCCATCACTCATCCACAAGCCTACTCGTCCATCCGCCTAGCGATTCGGTGCATAGCGGCCCGTATAGTTTCCATCCGCCTGGTGAAGCATTGCATAACGACATTGCATAGGATTCCGCCATTCTCACCACATCATCCGCAATTCTACTCGTCCATCTTCCTAGAGATTCGTTGCATAACGGCCAGTGTAGTTTTCCATCCGCCTGGCGAAGCATTGCACAACAACATTGTATATGAGTATTTTATTAGTGTTTTACTTTATTTTTTCACAAACAAACAAAACCCCCTTCGTAAATGCCAACCTAAGGACTTCAATCTCAAGTCCTCCTCAAAAATTAACTCCACCTTACCGTGTTCCTTGAGAGATCGATACTTGAGGAAATTCACCCATTTTATATTACTTGTGCGACCGGTACACTTGCCGTTAACCACATTAAGTTTTTGGTGCCGTTATCGGGGAACACAGTCGTGTGAGTTTTTGGAGAGGGAGATAGGATATAGAAACCCTTTTCCATTTGTACATTGCATGTTTCTTCTTTACTCTAGTTTTTTGAATTCGTTGATTATTTTTCTTTGTTCCTTTTCTAGTTTTAATTTTTCAGCTGCATGCATTTATTTTCTTTTATCTGCTAGTGTGTAGTTAAATTTTGCTTATAATATTTCTGTTTGTGAGTTCTTTCTTGTTACATCATGTTTTATTATATGAATATCCATTGCAGATGGTGTGGGGATTATAGGCATGGTAGTGATGAGTGCCCCACTAAAGATAGTGAACATAATTCTCGTGGTTCAGTGTATGGAGCACCGTCCTCTTATGGTACTTCATACACCATACCCGACTTATGGTCACCTCTCTTCTACACCTTCACCTTTTTATTATTCCTCTCCGGTCCCACCAGGACTGAGGAGTAATGGAGAACGATGTTTGTGTTGTCGTAGCACTGAGCATGTATTGAAAGAGTGCGTAGAATTTCAGCGCAAGTTGGAGGAGGATGATGAACCAGGTATCCGACTCATTCCATCCACCTCTCAATTTGCTGCACCTTCTGATTCTGATGATATATTCGCAGTACCACCTTGTCTATGGGGGACTGCTGCGGATATACCCATCAGATTTTCTGCTGATGGGTGTGATGACATTGCGGTACCGTCTCTCCTTGTGCATTCTTCCCCTCTTTTGGATTCACCACCAGAGGAACCCGCACATATTTTCTCTGATGTTGTTGTTCCTCCGCTTTCTTTGCAAGAATTATCTATCCCAAGTTTTAGCAAGTCAGTTGATGATGCTATGCCGGATAGTGATTCAGAGCCTGAGGTTGTGCCAATGTGGGATGAGGACGTTATTCTCTCCAATCGACAGTGTGACACCTTGGAACATGATGATGCACCGAGGTGGGATGATGAGGAGATCCTTTCTGATGAGGAAGTTTTCACTTCCTTGTTAGATGAGGAGGTCCAAACCACCACCGAGGACCTCGAGCTCTCGGATTCCCCTCGCCATGACTCATATGACACCGATGATGACCTATGCTTGGATCCTTCTGGGAGTTAGACCGGGACCACTCCCCCTATTTGTGATTATTTTAGTTTTTCATCTCCTTTATTTCTTAACCCCCCTTTTTGTATCTGAGTCCGTGTGGGTTGAGTCTTCGCAGGTGCTTCAGGAGGAATTGGTGCTTCCAATTATTACTCCATTTATTGGTCTCTCCTCCTGCCGTCTCCCTGTAGATGATACCTTGTTAGGCAAGGATTTATTTTGTGGTGAGATGAGTGAGGACCAGTGCTCCTCCTCTTCTTACTTCATATTTCCTCTACCTGTGGTGGGTAGGTATTATTATTTAAGTAGAGGGGTAACTGCTTTATCACCTTATCGGCACCCGTTACCGAAACGGAAAATGGAACAACTACCTGTGCACTTTTCTTTTCATAGGCCCATTAGTTATGAATGTATAAAATTTAATAAGTCGTGCTGGGCGGACAATAACCCCAGTAGTTATCTTTCATTTCCTACATTTTTATTTTTCATGTCTATTTTAGTTTTAATTTTTTTTATATTTTGTCTATTTTTCTTCTGTTTTTGCGGAGCTCACCCCTACAGGTATTCATGGCAAATTCGTATTCACGTGTATTCTGGTATGATCACTAGCTGAGCATTGGGTAACCTCTCCCATTGTCTCTATCTGATTTTAATCTCATATCATATGCTGTGTAACTTAGTTTAAGTCTGAGGAGAGCAATATTTGTTACCTTTTGCATGCGCACATTATCTTTTGCATAGTAGAAGCATTTATTATTTTATTTTGATAGTTCAA